>RJWJ010028751.1:0-21168 GCA_004363605.1 Indri indri | reverse complement strand
TGTTAGCTTAAAGGGACCAAAGTAACTAAGTAGGAAGAATAAGGTAAACTTACTTAAATAAGTTATATTTTTAATAATAATTGGTTTTGCTTTTACAAAAATGTTTGCAGATGTTATAATGGTGAGCTAGGCTTGATCTATACTTACTATATTAATGTTTAATTCTATAATAATAAACATCATTCTATGCTTTCTTACCATTTTTTACTATTGAAATGCTCATAATTTTGTGATAGCAGGAAAACGTTTGCTTCCCACAGCAGATATTATATGAAAATTGAGACACAGAAACTGTACAAGCTATTCTGCAGAAGGACCATCCTGGGATTGAGTTCTTTTGTGTGTATACTTCTGGGATTCTCAGGGGGCCTGCATACTCTGTCCCTTGATCCCCAATTTAAAATATTTCTGGAATTAAAAACAAAAAAAATATTCATTGCCACTTCATGCACTAATATATTTTAGAGAGGAAAGATGCTTTAAGAAAAATCTACTTCATCATTTTATTTAAAAAAATTGGGGAAACTTGAAATGACATAGTTTGTTGATTTACTTGCCAAAGAATTTCAGCAATGCTATGGTCTGAATGTATGTTTCCCCCGAAAATTCACATGTTAAAATTCTACCCCCAAGGTGATGGTTTTAGGAAGTGGGGGCCATTGGGAGGTCGTTGGATCATGAGGGTGGAGCCCTCATGAATATGGTTAGGGCCTTTATAAAAGAGGCTCCAGAGAGATCTCTCTCCCCTTCTGCCATATGAGGACACAGCAAGAAGTTGGCCGTCTGCAGCTCAGAAGAGAGCTCTCACCAAAACCGAACTATGTTGACACACTGATCTCAGATGTCTAGCCTCCAGAACTGTAAGAAATAAATATCTACTTTGTTTTAAAATTACTCAGTCTATAGTATTTTGCTATAACAACCCAATAGACTAAGACAGAAAATTGGTATCGAGCCGTAGGGAGCTGATGTAACACATAAATAAAAATAAGGAAGTGGCTTTACAACAGGGCAATGCATAGAGGCTGGAAGAGTTTTGAGACGCATGCTAGAAAAAGCCTACATTACCATGAACAAACTGTTAAGAATGATTCTGGTAAAGCCTCAGAAGGGGAGAGGGAGGGCCATAGACAAAGCCTCAGTTGTCTCAGAGAATACCTAGGTACTCCTGAACAGAATGTTGGTAGAAATGTGGATGATAAAGGCCATCCTGATGAGATCTCAGACAGAAATGAGAAACATGCTATTGGAATCTGGAGAAAGGCTTGCTACAAAAGTGGCAAAGAACCTGGCTGAATTGTGTTTGTGTCCCAGTGTATAGTGAAATTTTCTAAGCACAATGTTGATGAACACCCTGGTTCCTCTTGACTGCTTATAGTAAAATGAGAAAAGAAAGAAATGATTTAAAAACAGAATTGTTAAAAGGGAAGCAGAACTTAAAAATTTGGAAAATTCTCAGCCTATCCATATTTCAAAAAATGAGAGAGCCTTTTTGAAAGAGAACAGGAGATTGGCCAAGCTTCCATTTGATAGATAAAGAGAATGGTATAAATTGGTCATCCCAACTGAAGTTAGGAGCTATTCATCAAGACAATGGGGAGATTAGTCTACCATGTAAACAGAAGCCAGAACCCATTTTCTAAGATAATGAAAGAAAATGAAATCATCAATGCTGCCCCTTCTATCGTAGGCCCAGATTGCAAGAGATAGCCTATGTCCCTAGACTGGTGAAGCCACTGGAATGCAATTCCATGCAAGGAGATATTTAGGCACACAAATCCAACTATTGAAAGCTGTAGTGTGGGCTGTGTCCAGCAAAGCCCTGCAAACAGGCCCCAGTAGGTCTGAATGGCAGAGGATCAAGTCAAAGAAAATTATTCTTGAGCATTCAGGTTTAAGACTTGCTAGGGACCTTTCACTTCTTTCTTCTTTCGAATTTCTGTCTTTTGGAATGGGAATGTCTTATCCTATGCCAGTAGCATTATTGTATTTTAGAAGCACATGTTTAATTTTACACATTCATGAATGGAGAGCAATTTGTCTCAGAATAAATTGTTCTCTGAGTCCCACCCATATCTGGCATAGATGGTATTTAGATGAGATTTTGAACTTTAAACTTCTGAGTTGATGCTAGAACAAGTTAAGACTTTTGAGGCTCTTTGGATGAAATACATGTATTTTTCATGTGAGAAGGTCATAAATTTGGTCACAAATTTGTTTTGAATGTTTATGTCCCTCCTGGAATTCATATATTGAAACCTAATCACCAAAGTGATGGTATTAGGAAGTGGGGCCTTTGGGAAGTGATTGGGTCATGAGGACAAAGCCCTCATGATTGGGATTAGTATCCTTATAAAAGAGGCTTAAGGGAGATCTTTGACCCATTTTTCCATGTGAGATTACAATGAGAAGATGATTGGGAATCAGGAAACGGGCCCTCATTAGACACCCAATCTGCTAGTGCCTTGATCTTGGACTTCCCAGTCCCTGGAACTATGAGAAACAAATCTCTGTTGTTTATAAGTCACACAGTGAATGGTGTTTTGTCATAGCAGCTTAAATAAACCAAGACAGGTAGAATTCACATTTCCTAATTTCAAGGCAACGATGAAATTCTATTTCCTGTCTTTCTTCCCAAATTTAGTCAAAGTTCAATGATAGTTTATCTTATAAATTTTCATCTTTGTAACTAAATATTAAATACCACTTATGATGATCTGTTATTTCAAACAGAAAATATAAATATGACAACATTTTTAGGGTTTTTAGACTACAAATAGATTAATTGTATCGATTTTTCAGAATTGAATAGAAATGGAGAGGAAATGTTGGGAAAATGTGAAATGGCATTGAAAGAATTATTTTTTAGTGTAGTATGAATGCTATATTTTCTGGAAATAGGTAATTTTTACCATTTTTTCCCCACATTTTCTCTGAAAAAGAGAAAGAAATAATCACGTGGTATCTGAGGTTCTTTTAGATTCTCCTCCTTTCCCCGCCCCACCCACAAAAAGTTTGTGTATTAGTTTCCTGTTGCTGCTGTAACAACTTACCAAAAATATAGTGACTTCAGAGAACATAGACTTTTCCTCTTATAATTTTGGAGGCCAGAAGCCCAAAATTAGTGTCAAGGGCATCATCAGTACTAATTCCTTCTGGAGATTCTAGGAGAAATTCCATTCCTTTTCTTTTCCAGCTGACAGAGGCCACTGATATTTCTTAGTGTAGAGGTCCCTTTTCTGCATTACTCTGATCCCTTGCTTTTCCCCCTTCATTACACTTCCTGATGCTATTCTGATCCCCCTGCCTCTCTCTTAGCAGATACCTTGCCCTAATACTCTAGGATAATCTCACCATCTCAAGATCCTTAATTCAATCATACCCTCAAAGTCCCTTTTTCCATATAAGAATGCATTCACAGGTTTTGGGGATTAGGATGTGTCCACTTGGAGGGAGTCATTACTCAGTTTACCAGGATCTACTATGAACTTGATACTAAATTTTATATTAGCTATGTTTCACAGATTTCACAAGTACTGATGTTTAAAATGTGTTCATTTTTCTGCTGTACCTTGGTTGGCCTTTCCAACTAAACACTGGTTGGCACTTCCAACTAAACACTGCTGGGAATGAGTGATAGGATTTGTTGTGACAGGAATCCTTTGGTAAAAAGGTCAGCATTAATCTTGTAAGCTACTGTATTATCTCGATTCATTGTTAACTATCAAAATATGCCCATGAACTGAGACATATAAGCCTGCATATATAGATTCTTATATTAGAAGCTGATTGTTTCAATAGCTTTTTAACTCTACTACACTATTCAAATTCACACAAAATTTTATACTAAGTAAAACAGATAACAAATAAGAAGAAAAAGGAATAATTAACCTTAATTAAAAACCTTAGGATAGGCATACAGATTCTATAACCAAATATCTTCAAATGTGTGTTTTCCAAGTACCAATTCAATTCTTAGGGAAACATTCATACAGCTTAATTGTTTTTCACTGTTTTGTATGTCTTTCATTTACTGTATTCATTTAAATACAAGTCTAGCATATGAGAGGTGTAGCTTCTAGCTCTAATTTTGTTTTTTTGTGCTCTTTGTTTAAAACATAGACATCTTATACGCAGTGATTATTTGTTCATTACATTGACAGCTATGTTTTCTTAAAACAATGTGAAGGAATAAATATATATAAATAATGTTTTATGGGAATTTGTTACAGACTGCCTATATGCATAAAGCTGTATATAAGATATTGGAAGAAGGGGCTCCTCAAAAATGGGTGAAAGCCTTGTCACACAATCCTTCTGCCCTGGAAGTAAGTGCTTCCAAGCAACAAGTGTATAAAATTAATATTAAGTCATAAATCATGTGTGAGAAGATGGGAGATGGAGGGGCAGAAAATGGAAAAATGAGAGAATGGGGTGAAACTGGAATTAGATGGAATCTGTTCTAAGCTGGATCATTGCAATAATGTTAAGTTTTAAAGTTTACCTCCAAGCACATGTTAACTATAAAGCTCTGCTTTATCTGGGGACATGATTGTAGGATGGACAGAAAAGCAAATGCCTTTAAACGCTATCCAAACTAGCATGTTTCATAGTAGACTGCCCTTTATCTAGAAAAAGGTCATTTAGTCTGAATTATTCTAAAGGCACTAAAAACCAAAGGAGGAACAGAATACAGAGTGATAAAGCTTATTTTAATAAAAAAGTGCCGTTTATTAAGTCAGAACAAATAATATCAAAGATAATTAAAATCAATACTAAAGATTTATTTAGAAATCACTTTTCGTACTAAAGAGAGTCACACAATTCTCACGTTCAAGGTCTAAAAAGTCAAAAGAGGAGCAGAGAGAGGATGGGGAGGGTGGGTTGTTCTGCAATCCTGATACATTGAGAGAACTGAGTTCCATGATTTTCCTCCTCTATGAGTCAGGATAATAAGGTTTGCTGCAGCTTTATAAACCAAGCAATAGCACATGCCAATCTGTGGGAAACCATTTCAATGTTGTATATCTTATAATTTAGCTGTGCCTTAGTCCATTATTTTGCTGCATTTAGACATGAGCTGTGAGAAATGAATAATTGCAGCAATTCTTCACACAATTAAGAAAGAAAGTTCCTCTCAAAAACACGTTGACAACAAAGAAGGTATTCCTTAAGCCTAACTTGACTGCCTAAGTGCAAACTGTCCAATTTGGATTTTCTAGGAAATTTTCAGTTTCCTGTAAGATTGTATTTAACAATTCAAAAGATTAATGGTACAAAATCTATATGCCAGGTCCTACAATCTGGTGATATCAAGTTAAATACAGCATTTTCCTTACATCTTATTGTATATTATGTTTGAAATAAGAATTTTTTAAAAAAAGGTGATTTTCTAATTGCATAACTAAAATGGTTTAATTTTATGACAATTCAAAATTTCACATAAATATTTCCAGTGGAACAAATTGTTTGTCAAACAATATGTCCCTAGTTTTGTTTGCAAATGACTTCACCATACCAACCTTAAAATGGATATTACTTTTTTAAGAAATAAAATTAGTTCACATGAGTGTAAATTTCTTTATTTTTCGACATACAATTTGTTTGAATTTTTTGTTTTCAAACCAACGTGATTGACGTTTGAATACCCTCCACCCTCCAAGGTCCCTCTGGTACCATTAACACCTTCTTTAGTTCCAGATATAAAAAAGGACTATACAGAGGGAATAAAAAAAAAAAATTAAGCCCAAATTATACAGTGGACTTTGGAAAAGGATCTGTAATAATCCGAATTACAGATATTGTCCAAAAAAAATCTACACTTCATTCTGTCTGTGTTGACTCAGCTTCAAAGCCTGGAAAGGAACCACATTTTCATCCAGTCTAAATACAGTTTTGCCAACTTTTACCAGTTTAGAAAGCCACGCTCCCACATTTGTTTTTCTTGGGTCGTGTATAAATGTTTTCAAATTATGTTATTACTCATTGCTAATGAGGCAATTTTTCATTAGCACAGCTCCCCTTTCTTAATCTAATGCTTATTCAGATATTGTCCTGCTCAATTTTGTTTTTCAATAGCAGTTACTAACAAGTCATATAATGAAATAAATCCTAGTTTATTATTTTTAATAGGTTCACGTGTACAGCCCTTTAACTGCTGGGTTCTTGACTACTCCAAGGCAATTTAGCAGAAAGTTAAGAGTTTGACTATTATAGGCATTTTCATATCTTGGGCAGAGACTATTTTTGGAAATAGCTTGAGATTTTGGCAAAAGGTGATTAACGAGATAATATGACTTCAGTAGTTCCTTCCCAAATTATAAGAACATTTCTTCCCCCATCATGGTCTTCTAATTTAAATTCAGCTTGGATAAAGACATTTTAAAAAATACTTTTTGCTTTATCTTCAGCCTCTCTCTCTCTGTCTCTCTCTCTCTGTCTCTCTCTCTCTCTCTCAGGAACATAACGAATGTATTTAGTTAAGTGTTGTTTTCCAAATTT
This sequence comes from Indri indri, assembly GCA_004363605.1. NCBI lineage: Eukaryota > Metazoa > Chordata > Mammalia > Primates > Indriidae > Indri > Indri indri. Next base: position 14,667 of record RJWJ010028751.1, on the reverse strand, counting down.
GGGGTTTTAATCCTAGAGTTTGTCATCAACTGCCTTTAAAGTATTTTCTTGGTAAAGAGTATTGAAAATAGGTATTTGATGTGAGATTTTTCAATCACACTCAATGTTCACTTGAATTGTTGTGATTTGTAAGTGGTTACAGAAATTATTCAGTTCATCAACTAACATTATGAAAGTAATTTAATCTCCTAAAGAAGTTGTAACACTCTGTAGGTTAAGATATGATTTACAGTTAAAAGATACAAAATTATTACAAAAATTTATTTCCAATTTTCAGTATCTGGTATATAATATAATCCAATAAATAATTGCTGCATAAATGAGTATGTTTGGTGAACCACCGAATACAAAAACTAAAATCGATAGTATTAAATATCATTCATAAAAAGGGTAATTAAGTGAGGTGATAGATATATAATTAAGTCGATTGTGGTAATCATTTCACAACACATACATATATCAAATCATCATATTGTACACCTTAAATTTATGTAATTATTTATTTGTCAATTGCACCTCAATAAAGGTGGAAAAAAACAGAAAAAAAATGACAACTTTGGTAAGAGAGAATATTAAATATTTAACACAAACATGACATTTTTTAAAAAATAAAATATCTCATTAACACAAAAACAAAAGAACAAAATCAAGCCCCTCCCCCCAATATGACTCACGTTATTCAGAATTGTGAATGCACAGAGCAGCTTCTCCTCTTTCACCCATCCCCCTCCTTCTCTGCTTAAAATGAATCTGTATCCATTTGATGGCACATTTCTTCCCATGCATGTAAAATGGGAGAGTATTGTGTTTTCAAGACAGACTACAAGTATTACTAGCTCTACCATATTAAAAATATAGTTATATGTTGTTCAATCACCATTATTCCATCAAATTCCTAGGTTGTTTTTTTTTTTTCCCCCCCCCGTTTGAACACTTCAGAGAGTCACATCCAGAGAAAAGACATGGCAGTAAGTGGTTATTCAGAACATTCACCAGGCTAGGTCTTCCTCTTATTCTTCCGGGGTTATCTATCCATTCTTAAGACATCTGTTGGCACTGGACATACAAATAACAGGGGCAGAAAGGTGATACCCAAGGAAGACTTGGGAGGGAATGAGACAAGGAGAGAGATTGGCCATGATTCAAGAGGTCATGAGGCTATGATTCAAGTTATCAGTTGAAGAGGACACTAGAAGTTAAATATCCCATATTAGCAGGAAATGAAGGAAGGGTGTGGTTGGTTGTCTCTGATGCTAAAAATGGGTTACTGTGTCTTATTGGCAGAGTGTTTCTTCTTCTTTTTCATCATTGTCACCACAGTGATCATCATCATCGTCATTCTGAGACCTACCATTTATAAAACATCTACTATAGGGCAGGCACTGAGCTTAATTATTTTAATATTATATATCACCCTCAAAATAACTCTTGATGATATATTATTACCCACATTTTACAGATATATATAAAATTACTGATACACACACACACACACATACACACACATACCCTCAATTATGTAACACAGCCATAACGACAGCCCAAACTTGACCCTAGATCTAAACAACTTCAAATCCCTATTTTTGATTCCAATAACAAAAAAATTGGGATTAATCCCAAATCTTTAGTCAGAAGCTTTTATTAGATCAATAATTCCAAATTATAATTGTTTCCTTTTAAATATTTGTTCCAAAATATTCTCTTCAATAAAAGACCTAAAAATGATTATTCAACCAAATATTTATTTAAAAATCTTCATAGAATATGCTTCTTTGGGAGATTTACAATGCATATTTATAAATTAAAGGTCATGCAAAATTCCACAGTAAGCCAACTTGTTTCACATTCTTCAACCTCTTTGTTTAGGTTACATGTCCTTTCAACCTCTTGTGCAAGTTCTGTAGTAAGCAAACTTGTTTAATCTTCAGTCTGTTTGCTAATGTTATATAGCCTTTAAACCTCTTGTGTCAAGTAACATCACAGAGAAATTTCTTGGAAAATTCTTTAGGAATTTTTCAGTAGTCCCTAACAGAGTTCCCTGACACATAATAGTTTCTCAAAGAATATTTATCAAATCAGTGAATGAGTGAACAAATGAGTGAGTTCAGCTTTAAGAAATTATGGAAAAGAGTGAGCTCTTTGTAAGACAGCAAAATAAAACTATTTCTCTCTCAATCTCTCTCTCTCTCTCTCTCTCTCTCTCTCTCTCCTGCTTATATTCTTTTTTCATGTTTTTCCTGTCTCCCTTCTTTATTTTTTTTTGGTAAACAATTTAAAGAGGTTTATTCTGAGCCGAATGTGTGTAACCTGCCCAGAGCATGTGAACTCAACAGGTCCTGAGAAAATGTGTCTGTATCTTTCTTCTATATAAATCTGTGTAGACTGACTATCAAAATTTCTCTCTTATAAACCTTCTTGAACTGAAACTCTCATTGGCACTTCTGTAAAGATGAACCCCATATAGGGATTCGATTTTGACACTCAGTAAAGTGGGAAATGCCTGAAGAACTGATAAATTTAGCCCAATAATAAACATGAGATCGTTCAAGCAAAATAGATCATATGGGTAGGGTAGCCTCCTTTTTGAATGTGCCATATGGAGGAGAGAAACTTACCATCACCTAAAGTGCATTGCCAGAACATTGGAGCCTGGCTCTGTGCCAGTCTACCACAAACTACTTACAAATGGTATAATTAAAATTAATGAATGAAATGTTGAACTGCCTTCATATTCTAAGGCTATCAGAACTAAAATTTACTTTCTTATCATACCTTCTAGTAAAGCTAATTTTATGGAAACATTCCATTGAGAATAATAAAGAGTGACTATTAAAAAGATGGACTAGAGTTAATTTATGTTAAATTTACTTTCCTCTGATGGGATTTATTTTTTTAATAAAATATTTAGCCTGAAAACATGGCAAATGTCATCTACAGAAATTTACAAATTAAGAAAGAAGTTGAGGTTTTTAGGACACCCAGCCCCAAGGCTACTTGTCCATTCCGAAGCTTCAGGAAGGCAATAGAAGAAAGGTTTTCACCTTTCCACCCTGAAAAGTGCTTATTTTAAGAAAGAAAACAACACTATGGTGTAGGTGAGCAGATAAAAGGCAATTCAGTAATCTATTTTAAGGAATGAAAGTATTTTCTCCAGGCTTGTAAGCTAACATTGAAAAATTTGCATTTAAAATTACTCCATAATTATAAATATCAAGCAATTTTAAGACAATTCTTATATTGAGATAAAATCTCATATGACATTTAGTATTTGATTAGCTAGTGTTACAGTTACAAAGACAAATGAATTAAATAGGCCAAATGGAATTTTTGTGTTCCTAAAATAAATTAAAAAAAAAAAATCTTACCTCCTTACTCTCACTGAGAGATCAATATATCTATACTAATAAATTTTTTTTAACTTTTAAAATAATAATTATGTAAGCAACAGATTATATAAACTATTGCTCTTTTAAAACAATAAATATAATAATAAAGCAAATATCCATATACTCACAACATAGCTTTACCAGCAACTCCAAGGTGTCAAATACGCCTGATTTCAGTTCTATATCTTTTCTTACAATGAATATTCTTTCTATATTCCTAAACATTAATTTTGTTTAGATTTGTATGCTTTTGCCCTTTACAAAACAGAATTACACTTGATGTGTTATTCTAAGGCTCTCTCTTATATTTTGATATTGTTATTGAACTATTCAACCATGCCACCATGTCATAGTACTCTACTGTGAGTCCATTGATTTTCTCTAGTTTTTCCCTATTACAGACCAGAGTGACATGCATATTTTTGTAAATATCTTCTGGTATACATGTATAAGAACTTCTCTAGGGGATATATCTAGAAGTGGAGTTCCTGGGGCATAGGTAGTTATGGGAATCTTCAAATGTGCTAGATTATTCCAAATCCTTTTCTGAAGTGTTTGTAACCTTTTGTATACCAACCACAGTATATAAGTATGCACATTTTTCTGTATCAGCACCAATGTTTAGTAAAGCCTGGCCTCATAATATTTGCCAGTCTGATGGATATACTCCTTGCAGTTTTAGTAGTTTCAAAATTACTAATGAGGTTTAGAAATTTTTATCCTTTTATTGGCCATTCCTGCATCTAATTCTGTGAATTGCCTGCTATTTATATCTTTTGACAATTTCCTTTATAGTATTAGTCTTTTGCTTACTCATTATTCTTTAATTTGTTTTATTTGGATACTAATAATCTTGATAATAATTTAGATACTTGTAACATTTCTTTAAATGCTAATTCTCTGGCTACTTAAAAACGTAAATGTTATCTTCTAGTCTGTGCCTTATCTTGTGCCTTTACTGGGTACTTTAACATAGTCAGAAGTTCTAAATATATCAAAATTTTTCAGCTTTATGTTTTTTATGTTTAGTGACTTCTTTCTTAAATATTCCTAAGAAAAAAGATGTTTTGTATTTTCTTCGAAATGTTTCAGTTTTGTCTATACTTATTTAATCTCCCTAGAATGAATTACTGTATAGAATGCAAGGCAATAATCCAATTTCATATTTTTCCCATATTAATAGCAAATTTCTCTCAAACCATTCACTTATTATTGTCTATTCTTTGCACTGATTTTAAAACCTAATGCTATAATAAATCAGGTTTAATTATGAGTGCTTTTGTTTTGATGCTTTCTATTCCAATTTTTTTTAGCTTACCTATGCACAGACACTGTTAATTACTCATTGAGATATAATTCTCATACTGTACAAGTCATGCATTTGAAGTATACAATCCAGTGATTTTTAGCTTATTCATGGAATTATGCCATGACTAATCCATCACCACAATCTGCTCTTAGAACATTTTTGTCTTAAAAAAATCATATACCCATTAGTGGTCACTCTTCAACTCTTTCTATACTTATCATCCCTTTCTCCTGGCCTATGAAACCACTAATCTACTTTCTTTATAGATTTCTCTGCTCTCTGCATTTCACAGAATCATTTAATATGCAGTCTTTTGTGATAGACTTCTTTCACTTAGGATAGTGTATTCAAGTTTGATCCATTTTGTAGCTTGTGGTGGTACTTTATTCATTTCACTGATGCATAATATCCCATTATATGGATAGAGCATCTTTTATTTATCCCTTCATCAGTTGATGGACATCTGGGTTGCTTCCACCTTTTGGCTATTATAAACAATGCTACTATGATCATTCATGTACAAGTTTTTGTGTGGGTATATGTTTACATTTCTCTTGCATATATACGTAGGAGTGGAATTCCCAAGTCATATGGTGATTCTATATTTAACTTTTTTAAGATCTACAAAACTTTTTAACAAAGTGGCTGTATTATTTTACATTCCCACTAGCAATATGTGAGGGTTAAAATTTCTCTAATTACTATGGTTTTATAATATGCTTGTTATTTTGCAGCAAGTCCTCCCAGATGGTTTTTTCTAGGATTTCTTGATACTTTTTTGATCAGACTGAATTTTAGAATTAGCTTTACAGATTCTACATGAATTCCCATGGAGGTAGTGACTAGAATTGGATTCTAGATTACTTTGGTAGGAAGTAACATCATTATCAAATTATATTTTCAAATCCATAAAGATGCTGTATGTTTCAATCATTTCATTATTCTTTATTACTGCAGATATTTAAAACTTTAAATGGCTATTTTGTATCTTTTATGGGATCCTTTCATAGTTACATTTTGTTTTATTTTTATTTATTCTAAGAGATATATTTTTAAAGTATTTTTTTAAATATATGATAAATTTACAGATAGCACTTACTATGTTTCAGGCACTGTTCTAAATGATAAATGAACATATAAATATTGTGCTCACGTGTGTGTGTGGTGTAGAACTTCCCACCTAAGGTTTTTAGTTTGGATGAACTTCAATTGATATACTGGCCCTGGTTTACCATTTTGAATCAAATATTACAAATTTGTCTTACTGAGGTTTAGATAAATTATAAATAAAAGAGTCAGTTTATTTAATAACAACATGCCATATATTCAGTTTTTATATTAACTTGAGTATACAAAAGGTCAACTTCCAAAAGATGTACATGTGTTACAAATCTAATCTCAATTCCATAATTCTAGACAGTAACAGACTAGAGATCTAGAATTAATCTTCTTTCACTCATTCTATACAAGAGTCCGAAGCCAAAGGATAGTTAGTAAATATTTTTCATAATAATAATGATGATTACAATGCTGGAAAGCCAACTGCCTTCCAGTTTATCTCTGATAATTGTTTTATTTTGTTATATATAGATACATATATTTTATATATATATATAAATTGTTATATTTATTTTTGCAATGATAGTTTGTTAATCTCTTAATTTCACTGTGTGATTATCTCTAAATATGGCAATGAACAAGATCTACAACTGTAACAGCTGCGATGACAATGAAAATAACTAGAATTGAGGGCTTCCCACATGCCAGATATTGTGCAATGTTCTGTGTTTAAACCTCACAATAACTTTAAAGTAGGTAATGAAAAAAACTGTGCCTCAGAAAAGGGAAAATCCTTGTTCAAAGCAGGCAAGCAGGAGAGATGAGACTGAGGCCCAGGTCAGTCTGACTGAAGAGCCCACCCTTGTTATCTCAATTTAAAGTAATCATAATTGTTCTTCCTGGTGTTACAGACTCAGTTAATTATTCACTAGAATAAATTTACTCAGAAGCTTTGCTTTACTAAGTTTTTGATAATTAAGAACATTTTCTTGGGGAAGTATATTTATATTTGGCTTTGGCTCCTATTTAACTACTATTAAAAATCCTTATTAATATGGCAGTGATTAATACAATAGGGCAGAAGTTTAGGGGAACTAGAATACTAAGTACTCCATGGTATTTCACATCATATATTTAAAGAATCATATTGTTGATTTAAATTTTTTAAATATACCTTGCTTAGAAAAATAAATAAAAACATAGAAAATAAAACATAAAACATGGGATAAAGAAAAAATTCAACCAGTAGAAAGGACAAAACATTTTTGCATTTTTTCCTGAGGTTGCCTTAATAAATTACCATAAATTTGGTAGTTCAAAACAAGAGAACTTTATCCTCTCACAGTTCTGTAGGCAAAACATATAAAATCTAGATGACCACACTCCTTTGAATGAATCTGTTCTTTGCTTCTTTTAGCTTCTGGTGGCTAAAAGCCATCCCAGATATGATGGTTAATTCTGCGTCAAGTCAATAGGGCCACAGTTTCCAGATAGCTAGTCAAACATTATTCTAGATGTTTCTGTAATGGCGGTTTTGTCTTAGATTTACATTTACATCTGTGGACTCTGAGTAAAGCAGATTCTTTCTATAATGTGGGTGGGTCTCATCTAATCAGTTGAAGGCATGGCTAGAACAAAAAGCTGAACTCTCCACAAGAGGGAATTCTACCAGCAGACAGCCTTTAGACTTCACCTGCAATATTGTTTTGCTTTTTGTTTTGTTTTGTTTCCTGCTTCTTGAGCTTGATTGATTTTGACCTTGAACTGCAACTCTTTCCTGAGTCTTTAGCCTGCTGGCCTGCCCCATTGGATTTTTTTTTTTTATTGTTTGTTGTTATAGGGGTACAGATGTTTAGGTTACGTATGTTGCCCTTGCCCCCACTTCCCCCCAAGTCCCAGTTTCAAGCGTGTCCATCTCTGAGATGGTGCGCGTTGCACTCTTTGTGTATGCATATATCTGTCCCCTCCTCCCCACCCCCATTGGATTTTAAATCTGCAGAAACTTCACAGTCACATGAGCCAATCCCTTAAAATAAGTCTCTCTCTATGCATGGATAGATATAGATATAGATACAGATATCGATATATGCACATCCTGTTAGTTTTCTTTCTCTGAAGAATTCCGAATATGCGCTGGGTTTGTGGCCATATCCCTCCAATCTTTGACTCCGTCTTCACTTTGCCTTCTCGTCTGTCTCTGATGTCTCTCTGCTTTTCTCTTGTAAGGATATTGTGATAGAATTTAGGGTCCACCCAGCTACTCCAGGTTAATCATCTCATCTCAAGATTCTTAATCTAATGACAACTGCAAAGACCCTTTTTGCTAAATAAGGGGATATTTACAAATTCCAGGGATTGGGATTTGATATCTTTTGGTGGTAATTATTCAACATGCTACAACTTTTAAGCACCAAAACCCTGTATATACTGTAAAAAAGTTTAAGGGTCAAGGTAGTAGCTCATCCAAAAACTTACTGTTTTCTGTTAACTAGGATTAAATACAGTTTTGGAGTTAACTTTGTCAGACTCCTTCTTGATGTTTCTTCGAGAGTTAATATCTCATAGAAACCGTGGGTATGTTTTGTTGCTGTTTTGTTTAGTTTTTTTTTTTTTTTTTTCTCCAGAGCAAGTAAAATAGTACTAGGGGAATCACACTACTTGGATTTTCCTGTAACACATATTCCAGATGGCAGGGTGTAGTAGATAAAGCTTTGGATGGGAAAAGAGGCTCAGCTGACTCTAACACTTAATTTGCCATGTGACTTTGGGTAAGTCATTTCCTTGACCTCATTTTTCTCATTTATAAAATGTGTCAGTTTGGTTACATAATCTTTGTGGTACTTTGTCATTCTAATATTTTATGAACTTGGGTCTATAAACCTCTCTCTTTTATGATGATGTCTCTAGGTGGCAGAATAGTAGATTCAGCTGTTTCTTATTATCCATCTCGCCTACAACCCAGGTTGTCTGAATGAATTACTAGAATATTCTAAAAGTGACTCAACAATTTGACATTTTAAAGGGGGCCAAATCATTTTGAAATATAACCAACATATGTTAAACAATGTTAACCCATTTAATGTAGCATATTTATGTCAAGCTAAAACAGAATATATTTTACATCAGTATTTAAATCTCAAATCACAGATGATAAATTTTTCACACTGGGTATGCTGTAAATTGTAGATAAAATAATCAGATTGTTTACCAACAATAGGCGAAAACTTTAGGTTTTTTTTTTTCTTATCTGTTTACATACACAAAAGTAATTTTTTAAAAAAATGCTCATAAATGTCATGAATCTTTTCAAAATTTCTGCAGATAACCATGTCTATTGTCTAATTTGCATGACAAGAATTTAGAAGGCAAAGACTATTCCTCTTTATTTTATACAGTGTCAGATTATCAAATGATTTTTGTGATAATGATGACTACAATGCTAAAAAATAGAAAGTTAACATTATTCCACAATGATGTCAATAATCCAGATTTTAATAATTTTAATAATATATATGTTTCACATTATAGTAGCCCTTTGATAAAGAATTAATCTCATGTAGCTAAAAAGTAAAAAATAGTATTTGTATTTAAGGCCACTCAGTATAAACTCAGAAAACTTAACTAAATATTTAAGTCTTGCATGAGCAGATCCTTCAAGAAGAGATTCTTGGGCCATTTCAAATAAGAATAGAATATATCTTTGTCTCATTCAAATGTTTCCTGACTGCTTCCTTAACATATACTAGTATTTTCTCATAGGTGGCAGTCAGGCTATGAAATGATGATTTTGAATTGTTTATAATAAACATTTTTAGAAAAAGTTTTGTACTCTTCCTCTGTATCTTACACTTTTAGTTATTTGTTCTTATTTTGAGTATTAATGAACTACAAGTGTAGTGACTTGTTGATACTTCTAAAGGAATGGCAGTCTTTCTGTCAAAATACGTGAAATTCAGTTGATTTATAGAGTTTCTTTTTGTAGATGTTTTAAATGGGCATGTAGCCAGTAAAATCACACTAGCTTATGATGTCTAGAAGATGTGAATGGAAAGAAATTGTATGTGAGGAAAGACGATCAAACTGTCAGCATAGTCTGTAAAGTAAGAAATACATATTTCTTCCATGAATCCTCTTAGAAAAGCAATAAAGTGTAGTATCTAAGAGTGAGAGTGGATTGCCTGGACTTGACTGCCAGCTATACCTCTTACTAGCTGTGCAACACTGGGAAAGTTGCTATACTTCTCTATGCCTCCATTTCTACACCTCTAAAATAGAGATAATCATTGGATTTACCTCATAGGTGTTAGATGATATTAGGTGAATACTAGCACTGAGTAAATGATTAATTAGCCTAAGTTACTGGCATCATCAGGACTTGTAAAGAATTATTCTTTTCCATGAATATAAAGAATCCATATTCCATTTTCTAAAGAAATTTCCCAATTGTGCTATGGTTGGTAGGATAGATTGTGTTTTTCAAAAATGCACACAGCAGTATTTCTGGTCTCACACATGCTTCTAAACTTTGAGACTTGTCAATTCAAAAGATGGAGTTTAATTTTCCCCTTGAGCATTGGCTGGCATTAATGATTCATTCTAATGAAGAGACTGTGGCAGCAGAGATGCTGTATGACTCCTAGGGGTAAGTTATATTGGCAATATAGTTTCTTCCCCTCTCTCTCCCTCTCTCTCTGTCACTTTCTCCCTCCTCCTTTGACTCTCACTCAGGATCTTTCTCTCTCAATCTGTCTTTCTTCTTGCTATGTTTCTCGATGTTTACCCTTGGCAATCATTTCCCATGCTATAAGGATGCTCAGGACACATGGAAAGAGTGTAGTTGTTCCCGCTGACATTCCCAGCTAAAGCATCACTGTCAGCCTGACACAGGAGGGATCAAGACTTCCGATAATCCTGGCCTGTGAACCACCACAACCAATGCCAAGCAGAGCTGAGAGGAGCTATCCTTGCCAAAACCTGCCAAAATTGCAGATTAATGAATAGAAGAAATATTGTCATCATTTTAAGCACACATTTTGTGATAATTTGTTACACAGCCTTAGCAACTGAAATAGTAGGCAATTCATATAATTTGCAAATTAGAAAGTGTCTACAAAAATGTGAAGGAATAATGCATAAGGCTACCCAGGTTTAGGTAATAATAAGGTTAAATTAAGGATGTAAAAACCTCTGGGCATCTCCACTTGAATTAACAGGATATAGAGCTCAAGTTTTGGCATTTGCAATCCCTAGTTTCAGATCCCAGCTCCAATTTTACCTTGCTGGGAAAATTTGTGCATGCTATTTTTCCTTTCTTTGCCTTAATTTCCTGGGGGTACAAATAGAAAATGCCATTTAGAATTGATGAGGATAAACATGGATAATACATATAACAGAATAAAATCTTGATAAATGTCAACTATTGTTCTCATTCATTCACCTGACAATATTTAATGAATACCCTCTGTGCTGCAGACACTTGAATAGCCTCAAATACACTGTTGAACAGGGTGAACATGGTCTCTGCCTGACAGAGATTAGTATCTCAACATGAAGACACATTACTTTGTTTGTTTGTATCAGTTTTAGTCTGTTATTAATTTATATTATTTGTGTTCTTTCTGGTGTATTGACTGGATTCACTACCTCTGATTTAACCTTCCTTCTTTTCCTTCTTTCCATTGTGTATCCTCCTCAACAATAATGATCTGTTCAGAAAGCAAATCTGAGTTTAACAAATTCTTATCCCCAAAACCCCATCATCTTCTGAAAACTTCTATGTATAACTCTTTGTGCTCTTGTTCCTACAAGATCTTTTCATTCTGATTTCTGGTAACACATTTAAGTAATATTACTGAACTCCTACCAGATGCTGTGGACATACTGGGAATTATTGGTGAGCAAAACAGCATGTATTTGGATTAGCCACATTTATCTCTCTTTTATTCTCCTGTGTATTCCCAGAGGGCAGAATCTTTGTTTTATTTATCTTTGTGCTCTCAGTACTGTCTCTGGAATACAGTAAATTCTAATTAGAATTTTAAAAAATGAATAAATGCTTAATTCTCTATAATTAAATTTATTGTTGAATAAACAAATTGAGTTTCTCTTTCTCATAAATGATTCACTTATTCAAGTTCCCTATAGAATAGAATAATTATAAAAGAAATACTTACACACCCTTTATAACACAATACTACATTAACTCAAATAATCAAGAGGTAGTAATTTATAATCTATTTTCATAGCAACAGTGCTTAGAAATGAAAGATGGTGAAGGTAATCTTCTTAACCAAAATAATGCCAAACATTTGGTTTTGGAACAAAATGTGTATGAGGGAAACTGACTAGCTGGAAAAACTGTTACTTCATTGATTGTGTGATCAAAATATGTACCATTTTCAAGGGGACTAGGAGGTGAGGGAAATTACTTTTCTTTAATGTGGTCTATTCAGGCTTTTCTGTAAGTGTTATACACATTTTACCAGTTTAAGGTGGCAGGGGGATGGGGAAGGAAAGATCAGGTTCACAAAATCTGCTAAAATTTGATTTGCAGCTATTTTTTTAATTTGCCAACTATTCACATTTTTCTGTAAACTTTTTTATAAAAGAAAAATATAATTTTTCATAGCTGTCATTGGATAATTTGATTTATTAATGACCCTGAATAATAAGCAACTGTATTCACACTGAGCATTCTGCTAGGATTAGTATTTTAGTGAAAATGGCCTGTGTCTGAATTTTGGACACCCCACTGCTTGCTGACAGGTACATTTCAAGGTGGCCAGGGTTGGTCGTGGTTTTCTCTTTTCCAAGATTTCTTAAAAATTGGTTTCCTCTTCCTTTTTAATTTTCCAACCCCAGTTAAGAAGGTAGTGAGCAATAGTGAAGACCAGAATTTCCTGAACATTGAAACATTTTACATACCTCCTTCGGTAACACTCAGACACATAATCTCAACAGAGCCCGTCCAGTATCATGCCAACTCTATGATGATCAATGTGATACTATGTTTCTTCACATCTGGGTATTTTGTACAGAATTTAAACATAAAAATGGTTTTGGAGGTAGATCTACAGTTTTATATTTGGCAAATTTTATTAGAAAACTGCATTTTCAAATATAATGCCTCCTTAACACCAATGTAGTTTTCAGTTTGATGTAATTACAATTCTCATCAAGGCATTAAGCCTGATTAATTTAAAAAATCTAACAGCAAAGCATCACATTTTATTTTACAAATAATGTTTTACCAACTACTCGGTTCTAAGATTATCACAAGCAAGTATTCCAGGAGAAGAAATAGTTGAAAATAAAAACTTGTAATAAAAAAATTGATATCGTGTTTTTAAAATTGTAGGCAAATGAATAATGAACAGAAACAACCATTTTCCACCAATATAGTATTGCATTACCCAAAGGGTCCATGTTATCCTATTGCTTGGATGACGTGACAAAATGGAATCAATATACACAATATTAAAATATAATAATTTGAATAAATAATCAGAGAATGCTAAATTCCTAATATTTATTCAACCTCAAGCATATAGAGTGCTAGATTCAACTGACCCATTCAAATAGAGTGTTCTGGAGGATAAGCCTCTGTGTACAACTTGTACCCTTGCACACATATACATGTATGTGCATGTGCAGAGACACACAGACAAAACCATGGAACCCCCATTGTTATGACCCCTACTGTTATTAAGAAGTCATATGGACATTTGTTTAATGAATCACATCATTGTGTGTAAAAAATTATAAAAGAAAATATTATAAATGAGCATATGGAAAGATGTTTCATATCATATGTCATCAGGGAAAAGCAGATTAAAACAACAACGAAATGCCACTAGACACCTATGAGAATGGCCAAACTCCAGAACACTGACGATACTCAGTGCTGGCAAGGATGTGGAGCTACAGGAACAATTATTCATTGCTGATGGGAATACAAAATGATAGAGCCACTTTGAAAGATACCTTGATGGTTTCTGACAAAACTAAACATTCTCTTACCATATGATCCAGCAAGCACACTCCTTGGTATTTATCCAAATGAGTTAAAACCTGTGTTCACAAAAAGTGTGCACATGGATGTTTATAGCACCTTTATTAGTAATTGCCAAAACCTGGAAGCAACCAAGATGCCCTTCAGTAGATGAAGGGATTAATAAACTGTGGTACATTCAAATAATTAAATATTATTCAGTACTAAAAACAAATGAGCTACCAAGCCATGAAAAGACATGAAGAGAACTTAACTGCATATTAATAAGTGAAAGATGCCATACTGTATGATTCCAGGTATGGAAAAGGCAAAACTTCTGAGACAGTAAAAAGATCAGTGGCTTCCAGGAGCTAGGGGAGCAGGATAGGTGAATAGGTGGAGCACAGATCTTTTTAGGGCAATGAAACTGCTGTGCGTGATACTATAATGGTGTTTGCATGGCATAATACATTAGTCAAAACCCATAGAATGTACATCAAGAGTGAACTTTATTGTAATCTATGGACTGTGTGTGATAATGATGAGTAAGTTCATCAATAGAGTCATCAATCGCAACAAATGTGCCACTATGGTGGAGGATGTTGAAAGGAGGGAGGCTTTGCATGTGTGGGGAGAAGAGGGGCATATGGAAACTCTGTACCATGGACTGTAGTTTGTCAAACCCTTAGCCAAAGAGAAGATCATGATTTAAAATATTTAAGCCAAACTCTGGGCAGAGTTAGTATCTATAGATAATTTATATCTAGCTCTAAATATACACCACATGTATGTAATATAACATTCTACAAATGTTGTCTTGATCCAGGTTTCAAATCATGGCTATGAACTCTTGTCAGTTTGCAAAAACGCACATCTCAACCACTTTTCCTACTGGTCTTTTACACCCCTGGGTTACAACACAC
>RJWJ010028750.1:0-21199 GCA_004363605.1 Indri indri | reverse complement strand
TTAACTTACAGAGACCTAGACATGACTACTTGAATAAATTTAAAAATCGCTCCCTCCCCTGCAACTCACACACACAAATCATCTACTTTGCAAAATTGATCCTTAATACAACATTGGTAAAATTCATTGTAAAAGTGATTTATTTGCATGGTAAAATGTTAGCATACCATGTGCTATGCAGTCTATCAAAATGAAATATATACACATTTCATAAACATGATTATAATAAATTGGTAGAATGCTTCACTATTAAATAGGAGAAATAAATATTTAAAGTGCTCACTATCCAAGTCCACATATATTTACCCATTCTCCATGCTTTGTATATCTTGTAGATAAATAATAATTCTACTTCAAATATAAACTGTAACTTCAAACTCATTGCATGTGCAGATGATTTTTAAGAATTTCTGTCTTTGAATATAAGTACACTAAAAAAATCCAGGAACACATTAAAATACATATGCATTTAAAAATATTAGATACTATTTTCCTACTTAAAATGTTTGCCTTTGAAACTATATTCAATTGATCTTCTAATTTTATATGGCTAATTTTTAGATAATCTCAATGACAAAATTTCTGAAAATAATAAATATTTTACACATACTGTGTTTTTAATATTTTCTCGTTCTTAATTAAACATACATTAAGTGTCCTTAATTGTTTTACTTGAAAATTAAATCACTTAGTTAATAATTGAATTACTTGTCAATTAATTTACTTAATCTTTAAATAAAATGGGAAAATTCATAATAAATATAATAGAGTTCTTTCACATGAGATGAATGTGGAATAAGATGAGAGAGTACATCGAGAGCTGTCATGTTGATATCCATAAAATTCTTGGTGTATAAAAGCACCTTCAAATTCTACAGAAAGGAAAACAAGAGAGTAAACTTTTTTTTACTAGAGAAGAAAACATCCGCCTTATTCCCATCAATTTTAAAAGGAGTTCAATCTGGCTTCATATTTTGCCAACTTCGATGTGAAGGTCAGGAATCTGATCTGGATTTTTACACCCTCTTTTACATGTTTAAGTGCTCTGTTCATGTCCCTATTTAAGCACGTACCACATGACACTTTATGTTTACAAGTTATTTATTTTTTTATTATTTTGTGAGCTATAAGAGTCAGGCACCTAGTCCCAGTCACCTCTGTGATTTCAGAACATATGACGGCACTTCTTTCCATTAATTTTTTCTTGGGCTCTACCTTCAACAAACTTACGATGTAGGGACAAGGTAGGCAAGTGCAATGCAGTGAGATAGGTAAGATGATAAGTTGCACTGAAGTCATTAGAACATGCAGGTTGGGCCTCTTATCTGGATGTGTTTTATCAAGGAGAGCTTCCTTAAGGAAATAAAGCTGAGACCTGAAGACAAGTAGCAGGTATCTAGACAAGACCTGGAGAAAAAGTGGAGTGTGCCTGGCACAGAAAAAAATATGCATATAGGTGCAGAGAAGGGACAGAACACATGGCTTCCTGCAACTGAATTACAGCTAGAACTTCACCGGATGGAGGTAAATGCCTGCAATGAGACTAGAAAGGTCAGCAGGAGTCAGATGGTGTGGACGTTTTCAGCCAGATCCAGGAATTTAGAGTTTATTCTAATAGCATAGGGGATTGATTAGAACTGTTTAATCAGAGAAATTAATTGAGTTATCCAAACTGATTTTCAATTTGAAAATTTCAATTTGTCTGTATGAAAATATGTGACACATTCTAAAAATACATTGTTTAGTGAATGCTAGTATTTAGTAAATAACATAACTGCAATTTTTTTTTTTTGAGACAGGGTCTCACTCTGTCACCCAGGCTAGAGTGCAGTGGTGTGACCATAGCTCACTGCAGCCTCGAACTCCTGGGCTCAAGTGAAGCAATTCTCCTGCCTCAGCCTCCCAAAGTGCTGGGTTCACAGGTGTGAGCCACCATGACTGGCCATACTGCAATTTTAAATCGGTAACGGTAATAGAAATTAGAAAAGTAATTTTGCTTTCCTAATGTTGAATCCCTATATTGACTTACATATTATTTCTTACTGTGAGTACGGCAGCATCTCTGGGTTAAAATAACAGGTGCTATTGCAGTAATACAAAATTATAATGAATTTATCTCTGAAGATGCTGTTATTATTGGCAATACAGATCAATAGTGAGCTCTGCACTGGAAAATTGTTCTTAATTTTATGTTAAAAAGTTAATCTATTTCTGCTGGAACCACTGGACTTGTCTGTCTGGGAAAGTTTCATAGTTGGGCTTTAACATTAGCATTAGAAAGTGCCCTTCAATTTGTATTATATTTATTGTAAACTGAATACAACAGTATTAAAACAATTTTTTGTAATTGAAGAGCTATATTAACTTCATTTTCCCATTAACATAAAGAAATTATTTTCTCATTGGCTTTGAAGCACAATGGATAAGATTGAATATGCTTTCTACAGGTGTGACTACTGAGAATACTCTTTTGATCCCACAGCATTTGGCCCAGTTTTATGTGTATGATGGGCAATCAATGACTGTCTTTTAAATAAAACACAAAACTTATGATTATTCAACTCATTTTAATTGTATGCAATCCTGAAATGATACAAGAATTGTAGCAACTGATTTAAAAAATACTTTTTCGTAAGCCCCAACCATTCTGTGTATCCTCAATTAAAATTCTGTTTTGGGCTATCTTATACAAAATGTCAGTTTTGAATAATAAATGTTCTCCTGAGTCAGAAGTTCAAATACCAGTGAGAGTGATTAAGCTGTTGTAGCTCCAGTGGTAAAGAAATAATCTCTACAGCAGCATTTCTTAAAGTGCTGGACACAGCCTTCGCAATCTCTTGATGTGCTTGTTATTATAAAATACAAACTTCTAAGTCCCATCAAAAGCCTGCTCAGTCAGCATATGTGGTGGGTGGAGTCTGGAGATGTACATTTTTAACAGATTCCCTAAACACCAATTGTAAGAATGGAATAGAACTTTCCTAATATTAGCAGACATTTCCTTAAGAGTAGGTGATATTACAATGATTATCTTTTTTTTATTGTTTGTTATTATAGGGGTACAGATATTTAGGTTACGTATGTTGCCCTTGCCCCACCTTCCCCCCAAGTCCCAGTTTCAAGTGTGTCCATCTCTCGGATGGTGCGCATTGCACTCTTTGTGTATGTATATATACAATGATTATCTTGCATAATTTTTCTTCTTCTGGTATGATATTGACTATGCAATTAAATCAAAGTTATTTTTATTTTTAAACCTTATTTGATCTACTAAGAAAGTCAAAAACGAAACCCTCTGTTGACTGCCTCCTCTATACAGAGCTTTTAACCCTTTTTCCTCAAGCCATTTATTCATGTTTTTTGATAAGAAAGCATGGTAGATAGAATAATGGTCCCACAAACATGTCCCTGTTCTAATCCCTGGGACCTGTGAATATGCCAGCTAAAATGGCAAAAGGGACTTTGCAGATATAATTAAAGTTGAAGACCTTGAGATGGGGCAGTTAGCCTGTATTGTCCAGGTGGGCCTAATGTAATAACACGAATCCCAAAAAGCAAACAATTTTTACCAGCTGTGGTCAGAGAAGGAGCCGCGACTATGAAAAAAAAGCACAGAGAGATGGAATGTTGTCATCTCTAAAGATGGAGGAAGGGGGTCATGAGCTGAAAAATGCGGATGGTCTCTAGAGGATAGAAAAGACAAGGAAACAGATTCTCCCCTAGGGTCACCGAAAGGAATGCAGCCCTACTGATAAACCGATTTTTAGCCCAGTGAGACCCCCCCTCCCAG
Source organism: Indri indri (assembly GCA_004363605.1). NCBI lineage: Eukaryota > Metazoa > Chordata > Mammalia > Primates > Indriidae > Indri > Indri indri. Next base: position 17,409 of record RJWJ010028750.1, on the reverse strand, counting down.
ATTTCTGATCTCCAGAACTTTAAGATAATAAATTGATGCTGTTTTAACCCTAATACAGAAGGCATTGGCTTTGATCCTACCTAGATTTCTTTATTTAGAATACAAATACTGATGTGACTGGTGGCTGGCATGAGTAAAAGATATCTTAGGGATTGCCAATTCAGCTTTTCAAACTTCAGCTAAAGGTGTTAGGGATTTGCAATAAATACACTTTTGTGTGCCCCACACAAAGCTGTTTAGAACCGAAGATTTTATCTCCAAAATTGTTGTACGTACTTTTAACTGCTGAGAAACCAATACAGTTTTATGAAGAAGAACTAGGCATAAAGTAGATCTAGATCATCTACCACTTCTTAGCTCTGGTAGTCTCAGACAAACACTTACGCTTTCTGCGTGTATCATTCCTCACCTGGAAAATGGGTACAATAATGCATAGCCTTCTTCCCCAGGGTCATTATTTTATTAAAATACAACAATGTAAGCAAAGATACCTGCTGAACTTTAAAGTGTTCTAAAAATGCAAGATATTTTAAAATGTTACAGTAAAGTACCCATGGAAATTAAGTTACCTTAAAATAAGCCAACCCAAAAAGGAAACAACAGAAGGATTTTATGTGCTATATGTACATGCTCTCCTTGAAAACATAGGCGCAATACATCTTAGGATTTCTGGTTACTTTCCCAGAATCCAGAAGTAAATTTACTCAACAAATGGTACATTCTAATTACGCATTTATTCTAGAGGTTGTCTTTAAATTTTTATCACAACTCACATTTACTATAACCGTCTATCTAATCTAAAAGAAGAAGAGGTGGTGGTTTGGGAGTGCACATTTAACACGCACATCCTTTGTTCTCTGAGTTCACATGACGTTTCTGAACAGTTCTCTCACTGGGTATAGAAACATAGATGTCTATTTAAATAGATGTCTGTTTCACAGATGTACCCATCCAGGATCAGCCGACTGCAGAAACAACCTTGCAAAATTTACAGCTTTGGTCTCATTTAAGGGAATTCTTTAAAAATGACTAAAACTGACAACATTGAATTATGTAGTATATAAAACACTTAGACATAAAATGTTTATTTACTCGCAAAGTTAGTACCTACCTAATTTCAGCTAGCAGACTGCTGTGTCCCTGAGATATAGAGAAGAATGTGCATACAGATATAAAGTCTTTGATGTCCAGGTCTGATAGGAGAACAGAGTTAGAGAGACCAACAAGTGATACATAATATCACTAGTTTCCTATGACAGAGGATCAAAACAGATCTGTGAGAACATAGATCACTGCGTGATGCATTCTGTGTGTAAAAGTGAGGCCAGTCCTCAAAAGAGAGCAAGATCTTTTATTTGCTAGTTTAAAAACTTGGTTAAAGTATTTCCAGTGAGAAAGAACAGCACGGATAAAGGCACAGAGGTGTGACTGTGCATCCTGTATGGGAGAATTTGAAGCTGATGAAAAAAGAATTTTGGAAGTTGTAGTATGGAAAGGGTATTATTTTATTTTAAACAAAAAGATAACATTATATATGACATGATATATGTAGATAACATATGTATATGATCATATGTATACACATAAAAATTAGAAAAATATTTTAACTGTGCCTGGACATACTGAAGTCCAGAGAGACTAGTGTAAAACTGGTACATATAAAAAGGTTATTATAATAGTCCAGGGAGAAGATAATGGTTTAATTCAAAACAGAAGCTATAAGAGTGAACAAGAGAAGACAGAGTAAGAGAGAAACCATGGGAGTATCATGATAGGAATAATCAGGATTCGTTGACTGATTAAATGTAGTGAATGTGGGAGACATTATAAAAATGACTTCAAGTTTATTTCATACATGACTGAAAGGTATGTACTCTGATAAAAGCAGCAAACGGTGGATGGGTACAGTTTTATGAAAACTGTGGTGTCTGGGACATCTAGGTGGCAATGTCCAGCAGAAGGTAAGAGACAGACGAATGGAGTTCAGGAAAGAAATTGATATTAGAGTGATCAATTTGTCATTAATGTCTCATTCACCTTTTCAACTACATTTTCTAGCAAACAAAAAAGAAAGTTAAGAATGGATGAATGATGGGTTTGTATCAGACTAAAAAAAGACTTATTCACAGAAACGGAAACAATCAATGGAGTGATAAGGCAAACTATGGAATGGGAGAAAACATTCACAAACCATATATCTGATAAGGGATTGATATACAAAAATGTATAAGAAAATCATAATAACAAAAAAAAAACCCTAACAACCTAATTAAAAAATAGGCAAACCACAATGAGATATTGCCTCACGCCTGTTAGAATGGCTATTTATAAAAAGACAAAAGATAACAGTTATTAGTTAGGATATGAAGAAAAGGTACGCTTGTACACTATTGGTGGGAATGTAAATTGGTATCATTATGGAAAACAGTATAGAGGTTCCCCCCAAAATTAAAAATAGAACTACCATATCACCCAGAAATCCCTCTGTTGGGTGTATACCCAAAGGAAATGAAATCAGCACCTCATAGAGATATTTTCACTCCCATGTTTACTGTAGCATTATTCACAATAGCCAAGATATGGAAACAGCCAAGATATGGAAATAATCTAAGCGTCTATGGATGGATGAATAGTTTTAAAAAATGTGATATATACACCATGGAATACTATTCAGCCATAAAAATAAGGAAATCCTGTGATCTGTGACAACATGGATAAACTTGCAATACAATAAGCCAGACACAGAAAGACAAATACTGCATGATCTCACTTCCATGTGAAACATAGTCAAACTTACAGAGGCAGAGATTAGAATTCTGGTTTCCAGGAGCTAAGAGAACGGGAGCTGGAGGGGATTTTAGTCAAAGGGTATGAAATTCCAGTTATGCAAGATACATAAGTTCTGGAGATCTGTGTACAGCACGGTGACTATAAATAATAATACTGTATTATATACATGAAATTTGCTAAAAGGGTAGCTCTTAAGTGTTCTCACCACAAAAATAAAAAAGAAATGGTAACTATATGAGGTGATGGATGTTAATTAGCTTAATTGTGATTATTTCACAATGTATACTTACATCAAAACATCAACTTGTACACTTTAAACATATACAATTTTTGTTTGTCAATTATACATCAATGAAAATGAATAAAAAGAATTAAAAATTTAAAAAATTAAAAAAGAATGGACAAATGAGATTGACATAAATTGTTGATTAATATACATTTTTCTGAGAACTATAGTTCTACTGAGGTTGTTTATGAACCACTTTTTACTTGAAAAATAGAACAAAAAAATAGTAGGAAGGCACAGAGATAACTAGAATGGGGTAGAGCTCACAGGAGATTTTTTTTTTTTAATATTTTAGGATTTTACAAGGATTACTTGTATAGTTAAAACTACTAAAAAGAAACAAGGGTTCCTTTTTTCTGAGCTGTAGTTCAAGACTGTCTTCTCAAATGGTACAGATTAGGCCAGTCCTTCACACCTTCATCTTCATCGTCATTTTATACCACTTTGATTTCTAGGCATCCACTGCATTTTTTAATTATCATCTCTCATTGTGTTTATCATCATAATAATTTATATCATACCCTCTAATAAACATTAAATCTATGGAAGATTAAATATAGAGTATCTTCATAAGTGATACTTTGCCAGAGAATTTGTTTTTCTTTGCGAGGTGCAAATAAAATCCAACACGGGTACATAATTGCTTGGACTTTTCTTAATTAAAAAAAATTTCTATGTTGAATTACTTTGTCTACATTATGTGTATTTTAAGTGCCTCTGAATATGTGTAGTTACATTATGTGGCTTTGAAAGGAGTTACAAATATAATTAGAGAAGCCCATCGCAGGAACCACTTCATGCCTTTCGTTCATGCTTCCACGTGAATAAATGAAGACAGTGAATGATCTCGAGAGCATGCACAGACCATTTGCTTTAACATTCAACAGAGACAGATGGTAATTAATTTAGGAAGATACTTAAGAACTTGTCAGTGTAACCATGACCAAAAGAAGCATGATTTTTTTAAAAAAAGAGTCAAAAGAGATGTTCAAAAGCAAAAGCAAACAAAGGAGAAAATTAAATAAGGTTTCAAGTGAGGCACAACAATTTTCAGGTTGAGAAGTTAAAAAAAAGAAAGAAAGAAACCCAATATAATTTAGATAAGGTAACCACAATATTTCCTCAGCTATTCTTTTATAAATAACCAATTCAAAAAAAAATTAAAACAACACATCACCAGATATTAAGGAATTCTCTTTAGTAATTTAATTATACAATTACAGTAATACCAACAAAAAATAATAACATTTACTGAGGGCTTACTCTGTGCCAAACACTGTTTCAGTTTGATATATGCATTATCTCATATTTTAAAAAAAGAGATTAGATTTTCCAGAATATCTGCTTAGAACCAGGCAATTCAGAAATTTCTTATGAAGGAATAAACTTATTTTAAGACCTACATGAGTGACTCTTTCGAAAAATATAATTTATTTTTTTCCCCAGTTTTCCAGGGATACGTAAAAAGGATATAAACATTTATGGAGATATATTTTTGCATGAACATAGCACATGATAAATATTTGACATATATCGTTTAAATGGATTAGTGAATAATAAGGTACAAATCAATATAAATTAATTGTTCTTTTAATTTTATATTCAACTAAGATTTTTTTTTCATTTGTTCCCCTGAGAAAGAGAAATGAAGGTTATTACACATTGACATTACTATCTACATTTTAAAAACTCTCAGGCCATGGTTCAAAGTTATTTCAGTACATACCCTCATGTACTCCTAGCTATCACTTTACCTTTATACAGAAACACATTAAAATAATACACATTCAAAAATAAGATGGAAAGGTACTTGGTTTTGATGAATAACTGAATTTCACTTGACTGATCACTGAGTTATTCCCTATCCAGCTGAAAGGTGTGAATAGGTTCCTTCTCAGGCAACAGCATTCATCCATGATATAAATGCAAGCAAATAAGCACAATGTTTCCTGATTAATGGCGTGGAGACCAAGCTCAGTATTTCTTTCTGTGAAAACATGTTATGAGCTTTGAATTCATTGAAGGATGTATCCCTTAAATAGATGCGATGTAATAATATCTCTGTAATTTTATCTGAATGTTCCTGGGGTCATTTTGACACATTATTCTGCAAAGAAAAAGTTTTTTTTTTTTTCAATTCTAGTGATAATTGAGAAATTGGCAATGCTTTATGCATTTTATTTTGTCTGTATTAAAAGCAGGAATTACTTAACAACTTTGTTTAGATATTAAACTCAGTCAAATCTTTTCACACTTGTGCTTCCTACTTTCTAGGCTCCTTACACTTTCAGCAACCAATGCCTCATAACATGCCCCGGCTGCTTGCAGCATCCTCTTTGGACCTGCACTTCTCCCCTTCTCCATGGCCAACGTAACCTCCAGTATCGCGTACTGGTTAAAAACCTGGGATCAGAGCCAGAATGGCTGGGTCCAAATCTTGGCTCTGTCACTTAGTATGTGTGTAATTAGGGCAAGTTACTTAAACTCTCAGGGCCTCTGTTTCTCCATGTAGAATGGGAATAAAAATATCCATCTCATAAGGTAATTGTCAGTCTTAAGTTAATACCCTCAAAATACTTAAAATGGTATATGGCACACAATAAAGACTACATAATTGTTAGTCATTATCATTATCTCATAATTAAATCTTTTATTTTTTCATGCCACTGAGCAACCGCTGGTCAAAGTTCAGATAAATAATTCAAACTAAGATACTTTACCAATTCACATGTATAAAGGAGAATATTTAGAATGCTTTCCTTAAACTAAAGAAACACATTTCTTGTACCAAAAGCTCAAGAGTCATACGATGCCCAGCGGTCTTCCTTTTAAGTACCTTCAAATTACAGTATAGAGGTTACCACATACTCCCTCTCCTGGTAGGTCTACACTGTAGTATTTGAGCTTGTATTTAGTGCTAAAAGAAGATTATTGCAGCAAAGCATTCATTCGTTGTATTAGAAAGAAACAGATAAAAGAAAACATTGAAGTAGCCGAGAAAGTCATTATTTTGTAATAAAGCTAAGATAGTACTTTTTGATATTGAGAAAAGGATTGAGGCATATAAACTGGTTCATACCGTAATTTGACTTTCATAAAATTAATTTTGTATTTGTGTGCTAATTAATGGAAAAGGGACAAGAAGAAAATTCCAAAAGTTTCTCTTCATGAAAGGAAGAGTATATTTGCCCTTTTAGAAATTGCTAAAGTTAAAATATTTAGTAAATCAAATTATGGTCAGGTACTTTGTCATTACCTCAAATTAATTCCTTTAGAATTATCTTCCAAATATTGCCAAATTATCTCACAAATAGTGCCAGTTTGAATTTGAATAAATTAACTGAAAGTGCTTCTTGTAATTGCTTATCCTTTTTGAAAGAGAATCAAATGTTTAGATCCTTGGGGCATCATTAAACAAAATGAAAGCCTCCCAATTGATTGTATTGTGGGGTGCATATTAGAAAAAGATGAAAATCAGAAAGATTGAAATTAAGCTTATTTTTCAACCTGCGGAAATAATGGTATTCAAGATCCTGCGACATCTTATCTGATTTAACCATTTGGTCCAGCAATAATTTCCCTTTTGAAGACTGGCCAGAACATTGCTGCCTGTCACAGAAGACTAATTAAATCACACTAGTGCTTTGTTTTGTTTTATTTTATTTTGTTTTAAGGCTTAGTATTGGTTGTTTTAGCAAGTTATTGTACAAATAGAAATGACTATTGTTTCTTCCACAGAAGACAGTGCTAGAAAATGTTGATGATGACGTGTATAAAAGCTACAAAATACAGATAATATAGCTAAAGTTATCTTCTTTATTTATACATCAAATTATGTCACTTTTCTGCTTATATCCCAGCTTGGGATAGAAAGAGAACTGCTTACTCTGGTTTTCTAAGTTTCTGTATGCCCATACCTCTTGGATCTCTTCTTGTGCCATTCTCTCATTCGCTCACCACCCTGTCCTCCTGCCAGTCACATCAGTTTTCTTTCCATTCTCAAACTCAACAAGCTCATTTTGACCACAAGACCCTTCATTTGGACTCTTTTCTTCCATTCTTCACTTGTCTGGTGCCCATTCACATCTCAGCTACAAATGAGACTTCCTGTGAGACATCTTTCCTAGCCTGCCAGAACATAGGCTCTGTGAAATCAACACCTTGGCTATTTTATATTCTCATGGCATTCCCAACAGCATCACACACACTAAATGCTCAACACATTATTTACTGAGCAACAGAATGAGCACATATTATGTGCTGGGCTCTGTGCCGTTAGTATTACATATAGGCTTCCCTTCAGTCTTCCTAACAACCCTGCAAGATAAATATTATTATCACAGTTTTATATCTAGTAATGGCCCAGGCTCATGCGGTGTTTCTGGCTCCAAAACTTTCATTTTTCCACTAACCTACTAGGATGGATTAACAAAGATGAATAAATACTTGAGCACCATGAGTCTATTTCTTGCTTTCTATACTCTAAAAGATCTATGCTATACATCAGGAAGATTTCACTATGACATAAATGACCTATTACCTTCAGCCTCATTCCCTAAATGGATTGTAATTTCCAGTCAATACGGAACTTCGGAAGTTTTCCTATATTCATGCTGTTTTTAAAGTTTAATTTCTCTATGTCCTTGTAAACGCTGCTCCCTAATGCTGGAATACCTTTCTCCTTGGTGTCTATCCACATCATCATGAACTCCTCCAAGATTCATCTCAAATGTTATTAGACCATTGTAAAGCCTTTCCCTATACCCTTAGTAAAGCTAGTCCTGTCATTGTCTCTACTTAAATCTCATTCTATAAATACTTCTGTTGTAGCACTTCTCACTTTAAAACATATTCAAGTTGATTTTCCATGTGAGATTGTGAGTTCCTTGAGAGTAATGATTATGCCTTATTTATCTGTATAGTGAGGTACCTGGAATATTACAGATCTACAATAAATATTTGTTGAAGAAATAGATGAATTTAGAGAATCCCAACTATTAGTAACTAAAATGAGATCTAGTTATTGAATTGATGTACTGTAGTGAGCTTTATAAAACAATGAATTTCCTTAACCAAGTAATTTTTGAATTAGAAATTTTATGCACTTTGAATACATAAACTTTTGTATATAAAAATTGCTTGAGTAAATTGATGGACTTGATGTTTTCTAGATAATTACCCTTTTAAACATTTTTCATTCTTGGAGGCATGGGTTTATAATAATTACTGATATTCAATGGCAATGTTTCTTTATAAAGGTACTGCATAAAGATATTTTGAATTATCTGCCATGCAACTATTTTTGGCAAAACCGTTTCTGTTCACTAGTTTTTAGATACAGTAAATTTATACGTTTACTTTCTGTGTCATGGCTGTATCAGCAGGCAGTTTGGTGTGAGAGATGGCATGCTGCTACACTGATGTCTACGTGGAGTTTAAAAAGCATAGAGGGCCCTTCTGTCTTTCTTGCTGACTCTGAGAAAACCTCAGTCTCAGCCTGGGAACTTTTTCTTTCTGCTTATTTAGCCACCATCTTTTCTTAAAATGTTTCACTTTCTGCCACGTCATTTAGTTTCATCAATGTATCTTTCTAAAAGGGATGCGTTCTTTGTGATGTAACATTTGCTTTGTTGTATAACATTTTCCATCTCTCTCAAAATTCTATTTCAGAATGAGTAAAGAAGTAAATCCTTCTTTTCCTTCCTAAAAATTGCATACTTCTATACTGCTGTGGCCTTGTATACTATGGATGCTTCCTGTTGGTCTGACATTCCCCTTTGCTCTCTCACTCGAACTCTTTCCTTTGGCCTTTTGGCATTCTCACTTCCCACGGCACCTTACTCCCCACCAAAGGCCAAGTGCATTTCTATTTCCACATCTGTGTCCATGCCTTTCCGCCTCATGGAATGCAATTCTCCCTCGCTTTATTTATCTTGATTACCTCTATCAGTGGAAAAGCATAAAGTTTAGAGTTAGGCAGACCTGGATCAGATTTCTAGTTTTGCCATTTAGAGGTATATGAAGTACGGTAAACAAATCGACTTACCTAACTCAGTTTTCTCATCTGTAAATTTGATATTTTTAGAAGAGTTAAGATGACATATTTGACTGCCTAATTTCTAATCCAGTACATAAACAATTATTACTTTATGACCCAAATAAAATCTCATCTGTTTTCTCAGATCTTGCCTGACTCGCCACGTTGCATTCATTTACCCTTGTCTACTTCTGCTGGGTTTACATTCTTAAACAGTCATTGCGTGTGCATACATACACATCGCACACTTTTCTTGCCCAAAAGTCTTATTATCCTAACTTTGCAATTTCTTAATGGCTGTGCTGAAATAACGAATTCATTTAAAATTTCTTTTTTCCCCAATGTAAATATATTAGCATGCTTTTCAAAAACAAACCAAATAGTATAGAAAGTCCTACAATGACAAGGACTCTTATCCCTCTTGTTTCATCTCTTCCTAACCTCAGTCCTATTCCCTAGAGGCAAACATGTTTAAAGAAATATTATTGTAATCCTCATATCCCATCACCCAAAATTTTATTTGTTTTTCTTTACTTAATCTGTTGATTTCTTTTTTATTTTTAATTTTTATGAATATATAACAGTTGTACGTATTTACAGGGTACATGGGAGATTTTGATAAAAACATACTCTGTGTAATGATCAAATCAGGGTAATTAAGATATCCACCACTTCAAACAGGTATCATTTCTTTGTGCTGAGAACATTCCGAATCTTCTCTTCTAGCTACTAATATTTTGAAATACAAAATAAATTATTATTAACTATAGTAGCCCTATTGTGATACAGAACACTAGAACTTACTCCTTCTATTTAATTGTATTTTTGTACCCATTAACCAACCCCTTTTCATTCCCCCTCCCCACTACCCTTCCCAGTGTGGTAACCGACATTCTATTCACTACCTCCATGAGATCAATTTTTTTAGCTCCCACATATGAATGAGAACGTGCAATATTTGTCTTTCTCTGCCTGGCTTATTTTGCTTAATAAAATGTCTTCCAGTTCCATTCATGTACCTGCAAATGACAGGATTTCATTCTTTTTTATGGTTAAATAATATTTTATTGTGGAAATATACCACATTTTCTTTATCCATTCATCCACTGATGGGCACTTAGGTTTATTCCACATTTTGGCTATTGTCATAAGTCAAATTTGATAGTTATCAAGAATTTACCACGTTGCTTATTTATTCCTCTTCTCTGTTTCTCCATCTTAGCTGGAGTATTTAAGGGCAAAGTGAAGCTACAATGTTATTTCATCAATTTATACATCAGTTTGTATTAAAAATTAAACACAAATTTCTTAAAAAGTATGGACCTTTTTATGTAACATGATGCCTTTATCTTACCTAAAAAATCAATTCTTTGATTTCATGTAATATCCAGCCCATATCCATATTTTCCAATTTATCTCAAAATGATGTTTTCCCCAAAAGTCTGAGTCAAAGTCCAAACAAGGTCCGCATATTACATTTAGTTGTTTAGTGTCTCCAGTCTCAATGCAGAGTGATTCCCAGGGGTAGTGAATTTACCTCATTAAACATAACTGTTTTAAACTCATTTTCTGGATTCTTCCAACATCTCTAAATAATATTGCTATACTTTTATTTCTTTGCATGTCAATTGAAGGCATAACTTATTACTGTAATAGATATAAATGCGATTCGACTCCTTTTCTCTACCCACATTCCCCTCTCCAGCCCTTGCCAACATAGTATTCCACCTTTTTAAGGTATGTATTGGTAACCTATGCATCAGTAAGCAATATACTTAATTTCTTATTATACAACTCTAGAAAACATCTCTTAACTTCCCACTCTGAAAAATGATATTAGTCCTTCTAACTTGCTTCATTGTTTCTCACTCCCACCTTTCTAATTTTAATATCTGATTTTCTTCTTTTATGGTGTCAAATCTAACAACATATACCTTCTCTTCAGGAATTCTAACTAACTAGCTCTTCTTTACCTTCTCTTTACAAACTCATCTACGGGCTGAGCCTAAACTTTGAAAATAAATAAATCATGTTTCCATTATTACGATAATAGAGTTTTGTCACTGTAGTGACAAACAGTGTAGAATGAGTGCAATTCCTTTTCATACATCTTGGAGTTTTTCATTGTCTTTTATTTTTTTTCTTTCAATTGTTTGCCTATTCCCCCATCCTCATCTGTTTAATGTGAGGTAGTTAAGATCCCTGTTAAGATCTGTTTCTTCCTGTAGTCTCTTCTTGCAGACTACCTGGTCCTACAATAAGGACTCAATTCTCCAGGCAGAAGTTACCCTGAGACTTCACCTTATTGCTCTCCTTGTTTCCTAGATCCCATGCCTTCATTTTTTTTTCAATAAATTTTCCAAGAAAGGTATCTGTAGCATAGATTTTCTGCGTTCAAGCATATCTGAAAATATCTTCATTCCATTCCCATACTCGATCTGTGGTTTTACTGCTTAAAGTACCCTAGGCACAAAAAAAATCTAGGGGAAAAACTTCCCTAGATCTGTAAAGTCATTATTAGTCAGCTATTTGGCATTCAATATTGTTGACGAAAATTCTGCTGTTATTCTGAATCTCATTATTTGTAAGAAATATATTTTTTTTCTGAAGATTTTAGCATGCACTTTTTATTTTTCAGGTTCTAATTGATTTCTAATTGTACTATCATTGCACTGGACACTCAACAGGTTTTTTAATTTGGAGACTCGTATCCTTGATCTTTGGAGAATTTTCCTTTTGTGCTTTTCTTCCAAATTAATTTTGCTCTTTTCATTTTTTTTCCTTTTTCTTTCCTCTAGGAACATTATTAATCAGATGTTTAAACTCCTGAATTGATTCTCTCTGATTCCTCTTTTGTCTAATTGTTTCTCTTTCTGATTCTGTTCTACTTTTGGAAGCTACTTTTGACTTTCTATTTTAGCGTTTTTATTATCTTTAAATATCAGCATTAATTTTTTAACTTCCATAGTTGGTTTCTTCCTACATTTTCACATTATACTGTTCTTGTTTTACATTACATTGAATTTTTCTGAAAATACTAATTAGAACTTTCAGTTTTAAATTTACATTCTACTCACAGAATAATCTCTTTTGACTTTATCATAATTTTCTGACATTCTATGTTATAAGCTTTCTTTAAAAGTCTAGTGACCCTTGCTATTTGTTCCTATTTTAGAAATAGAAAATAAAAAATTGACTGCAACTTAGTGGAAAATTGTAAGGGCTTGTCAATTAACAGGCTTTATTTCAAGCTATAGGTCAGTTGGGAGGCTTTAGGCTGCAAGTAATAGAACATAAAGTAGCTTAAACATTTATAGAAACATTTATGGGAACACTTATAGAAACAGAGGTAAGTTGCTCCAGGGTTCATAAGTTCAGAGATGCTATTTAGGGCACAGGCTCATTTTTTCCCCTTCTTGTTTGACATTCTTGATAAACTAGCTTCAGCCTTAGCCATCTCTCCTAATCGCAAAAGGTTGTGGCAATTTCTGGGTAGACACAACAAATGTGGTGAAGGAAGAGTGTTTTCTTCTGAAACTCTGTTTAAATTAGTGAGATAAAACTTTTCCAGAAGTTTCTTAAGACTTTGTCATATCCACTTATTCAGGATTGAGTCAAATTTCATGCCTAAGATGTAAGGGAGTTTTCAAAAGTGAGGACTTGGCATTTTTAGCTTCTATGGTGACAGCCATACTCTGTCAATAAGGAAAAGCCTGGGAAGGAAAATAGATAACACTTGGGTGACAACCCGCAGTGCTGCCACATGGATGGTGGGTGAGGGACAAGTAATGTGCTGGAATTTCATGAGTTTCTTCCATGAATTTCGGCCAAGTTTATTGACTTCCTCTTGGCTTTGTTTCTGTGAACATACTAGAATCTACTGACAGCCTAACCCTACTGTTTTCGTCAATGTGAATCTATGGTTTTTTTTACTAGTTGAATACCATTTTATTGGACTTTTAGGAAGGAGAAGATTAATACATGGATTCAGTTTATCATCTTCACTTGGAAGTTTAGAATTTAATTTCAACCGGTGTTTTGATTACCTACCTTCCTTTTCTATTCACATTTAAACAGGAAATTATTAGTTCATTAGTTTGCTACTTTCCCACAAACATCTCTTAGAAATTTCCTCAAAAAATTCAACAAAGACCTAAGGAAGTCTTTGTTTCTTTCATAGCTGAGTCCCACATCCCTATAAATTTCCTCTTGTACAGACTATGTTAAATATCACTGCTAAAATAATTTCCCTCACCTGTCATTTTGTTTATGTGTAATTTTACCTTCTTACTGCCATTTCTTTCTGCATAAAATTACTTATATTTGGATTCATGTCCCCACAGAAATTACCTCTACTAATCCCATATCTATCTTTTTTTCTAAAATAGTGGCTTTCTCTTTTGTTTTTCTAGACACATTTCAGATTTCCTTTGTAACACAAAAGATTACTTTACAAATTCCAGGCCACTTTAAATACTCTGTCTAAAATCAGTTCAAGTTATTCTGAACTTCATTTTATAATATAGACTAGAGGCTTTACAAGATGAAAAGTGTTTAGTGTGAAAAATGAAAATCCATTTTATTCTGGTAAAGGGTAAACTGAAAGACCTGACTCCAGCATGATACAATTCATCCATGTAACAAAAACATTAGTACCCCCTAAATGTGTGGGAATAAAAGAAAAAAATAAAAGAAATATTTATTGAAAAAAGACAAAATTCATTTTATCTTCTTTACCATAGAAACTTGTGGCAGGCAGCAAACTTATCAAAAGGCATATTTCATATCTGAATACTAGAAATATACATATTCTATCAATTTCTGTACCTATTTCAGTAATACTACTGATAATTGGAATAAGGAAAGACCAGACACTGAAGTACCTTTTAAGTTGAGACTTTATGGCAGTCATGTTAATAGGTCTTAACCTTTTTTTATTCTACTATATTTATGAAATAGGCTATTGACATTTTTTCTAAGAAAATATTTTAAAATGTGAAATTTCTTCTTGACAAAATAGTTGTAAACACAGAAAATTAACTAATGGTTATAATAAAATTTATTTTTGAATAACAGACTTTATTTTTATTTTTTAGAGCAGTTTTAGGTTCACACCAAAATTAAGCAGAAAGTACAGAGTTCCCATATACCTCCTTTGAAGATCAAAAAAATTCCTTCCATCTGTACTTTCTTTAAATATTTTAATCTTGTTTTTCTTTTCATATTTCATAAGGTCCTCTAATTCCATATAGACCTCAAAACACATTATACTATCATGATCAGATAAAAATTAGAAACATTGCTGGGTACCATCAGTGGGTGGCTGATTATGAACCTGAAAGGTGTTGTAGCAATCAGAGACACATCTGAACTGATTTTTCCAAGGCATTTGGAAAGACAGTTTAAACTAAAGAAGTCTTAGCAAAGGTTTTAATCAATAGTATTATAGGCCAGCCCCTGCATTTATTCTCCAGCTTTTGTGATCGTTTCTGACATTAAAGTTAGCAGTTCTTAGCAAATAACACTAAAGGAAAGTCAACAGAGGACAAGTAATGCATTTAAGAATCACTCTATTTCCTTTCTTAATTAAGTAAAATAAAAATATATATAAATATTAGTAAAATATTTTTGAATAATATATTGAGTAACTTTTGAAAAGCTTGATTATTGTAGATAAAATGAGTGAGAAAAACTTAAGCTTACATCAATTAACAATATATACTTTTTTTTAGCATAGACTTGTTCATTGTGGAGTTAACTACTGGACCCAAGGATTACCATATGCAATAATGTTGTTTCCTTCATTCTGTATACATTCTCTATGGCTTTATTAGTCTCAAAGGTTTAAAGCCTGCACCTCATTAGTTTACACTGTTTTTGCTTCCTGGAGTGATAAACCCATCGTTTTAATGTACAGGTCAAATGGTAGCTTACACTCAGGACTCTAAACTATTTCATTCAATTATCAGTGTACCTTTAACATACATTCTTCTCTCTGGTTCATTAATGAATTAATAGGCACATATTTTCTGATGGCAAGTCTTCCACCCAACAGATTATTCCAGTGTTTCATTTTTATCTTTGTAAATCAAAATTGCTTCATCTTAAAATAATTACAAATATGAAACATATACTGATATTATTTTTTAAAGAAGACATCACTGCAAAACAGTGAACACATACCTATTTCTGATCATTGCAATGAGGATTCTCAATACCTACATTAATTATAAATACTATGACCTTGAGGGAAATAACTCCAAAAATCTGAAAGCTTTAGATAAATTGTCCCTTACTATACAAAAAGGATAGATGTAACTACTCAATGTCTTCAAAATGCAGACATTGCCCTTTTATCACAACATCATTTACACAGTTATTTCTTGAAAGTGATAATATCCAAAGAATCAAAAAAAAAAAAAAAAAAAAAAAAAAAAAAAAAAAAAAAAAAAAAAAAAAAACAAAACCAAAAAACCTGTACTATTAGAAAAAGATCATCTCAACACATTCAGAAGAAGCATTCAACAAAATCCAGTATCCTTTCATGATAAAAAAAATCCTTAACAAACTAGGCATAGAAGGAGTATACCTCAAAATTATAAACGTCATGTGTGACAAATCCACAGCCAACATCATACTGAATGAGAAAAAGTTGAAAGCATTCTCCCTAACAACTGGAATAAGATAAGAAATTCTACTCTCACCATTGCTATTCAACATAATACTGGAAGTCCTACTCAGAGCAAGCAGGCAAGAGAAAGAAATAAAGGGCATCCAAATTAGGAAAGAGGAAATCAAACTATCCCTATTTGCCTATGATATGCTCTTGTAACTAGAAAACCCTAAAGACTCCATCGAAAGAATCTTAGAATTGGTAAATAAATTCAGTAAAGTCTCAGGTAAAAAAAACCAGTGTACACAAATCAGTAGCATTTCTATATACTGGTAACAGTCAAACCGAGAATCAAATCAAGAACTCAATATCATTTACAGTAGCTGCAAAGAAAATTAATACCTAGAAACATACTGAACAAAGGGAGCAAAAGATCTCTGCATGGAGAACTACAAAACACTGATGAAAGGAATCATAGATGACACAAGCAAATGGAAAAACATCCCAAGCTCATGGATTGGCAGAATCAACATTGTTAAAATGTCCATACTGCTCAAAGTGATTTACATATTGAACACAAATCTCATCCAAATACCAACATCATTTTTCACAGATCTACAAAAAATAATCCTAAAGTTCATATGGAACTAAAAAAGAGCCTGAACAGCCAAAGCAATCTTAAGCAAAAACAAACAAATGAACAAACAAACAAACAAAAAATCCAAATCTGGAGGCATAGCATTACCTCACTTAAAATTATACTACAAGGTTATAGTAACCAAAGCAGCATGGTACAGGCATAAAGGTAGACACCTAAACCAATGGAACACAATAGAGAACTTAAAAATAAAACCATACAGCTATGACCCATTGATTTTCAACAAGACAAACAAAAACATGCACTGGGGAAAGGATGCCCTATTTAATAAACGGTGCTGGGAAAAAATTGGATAGCCAAATGCAGAAGAAGGAAACTGGATCCCTATGTCTCACCATATACAAAAATTAACTCAAAATGGATCAAAGACTTAAATGTAAGATATGAAACCATAAAGATTCTAGAATAAAATCTAGAGAAAACTCTTCTGGACATTGCCCAGGCAAAGAATTTATTACTAAGACCCAAAGGCAAGTGCAGCAACAACAAAAATAAATAAATGGGACTTAGTTAAATTAAAAAGTTTCTGCACAGCAAAGGAAATAATCAACAGAGTGAATAGACAGCCTACAGAGTGGGAGAAAATATTTGCAAACTACACATCTGAAAAGGACTAATATCCAGAGTCAACAAAGAACTCAAACAAATCAGCAAGAAAAAAACCAAATAACCCCATTAAAAAGTAGGCAAAAGACATAAACGGAGTTTTTTCAAAAGAAGATATAGAAATGGCCAAGAAATATATGAAAAAATGCTCTACATCACTAACCATCAGGAAAATTGCAAATTAAAATCACAATGAGATATCACCTTACCCCTCACAGAATGGCCATTGTTAAAAAAATGTATAGATGTTAGAGTGGATATGGTGAAAAAGGACTGCTTATACACTGTTGGTGGGACTGTAAATTGGTACAACCTCTATGATTTAGTTCCTCAAAGAACTAAAAGCAGACCTAACATTTGATCCAGCAATCCCACTACCAGGTATCCACCCAAAGGAAAAGAAGTTATTATAACAAAAA
>RJWJ010028749.1:0-21170 GCA_004363605.1 Indri indri | reverse complement strand
CTGGAATGATCTTTCCACAGACAGCCCATGGCTCACCCCTCACTTCCTGCAAGTCTTAGGCTGTTATTTTTTTCCATAGCAACTACTACTTTCTACCACAGTACATGATTTCCTTACTTATCCTGGTTATTGCTTATTGTTTCTCTCTCCCCAGACCAAAAATGTGAGTTCCATGAAAAAAGGAATCTCTTTCTGTCTTGTTACCCTAAGAGTCTGAGAAGAGAACCTGGCACATAATAGGTGATCAACAGATATTTGATG
The DNA here is from genome assembly GCA_004363605.1 of Indri indri. Classification (NCBI taxonomy): domain Eukaryota; kingdom Metazoa; phylum Chordata; class Mammalia; order Primates; family Indriidae; genus Indri; species Indri indri. The sequence continues at coordinate 20,909 of RJWJ010028749.1, read as the reverse complement.
ATTCCTTCAATGAATGGATGAAGAACACTTTGTACACAAAGAAAGTCCTCACTAAATTTTTGGCAGCCTTCCTAAATGCAAGAGGGGGATTCCTACTGCTCACACGTTTGCTTTCCATGAGGAAGGTTCTTTACCTAAACATTCTGGACCCGTTACCACCCCGCTTACCATCCCGTCCTCCCCTGGAAGTGGATAAAGCACCCGGCAGGCAGGTAATGGCCACGGGTCCGTTTTTCAACTGTTCTCCTGCAAGAATCTCGGGTGCAGTCATTCCTGATCTGTCTCCTCCAGTCAGAGTGTGGCAATGGCCCTGGTCCTTGGTAAGTGTGTCTGCTTTGCAGATTCCCAGTTCCCCTGCCGGTCTCTTCCATGGCATGGGTGCAGGGCAGGGAGCATTAGAAAGACCACATAGCCAGTGGACTTAAGTCACGCTCTCTAAGTTGGTTCTATCAGAACAAAGTGGATATTTTGATCCCCACCTGTTCGACTCCTGTGTCTGTCTCAACTGGTTCTGAACCTGGTCAGGTAACAGGGTTGTGCCACTTATTGATCCCTGAAACTCTAACAGCAAACATTCCCAATTTTAAAAAGTAAAGCTTTAGATACCCTGGTTCCAGATTGTCTTTAATCCTGGCCAGTCTCTTTGGACACGTTAGTCTGTGCATGTTCCACTTGACACAGTTCATTCCAACATGAGCGAAACTCTGCAGTGAGGTTTATGACCCTGGGGAGAGGGGGCTGCTACTGGCAGGGCACCGCTCTGCCATCAGTGCTGTTGAAGATGTATGTCAGTCCCTCCCCCACTGTGGGCCCTTCCTGGACCTGCCATCCACAGAGCCTCACCCACCTTGGATCTGTGACACCTCAGGGCTGTGTTTCCTGCTCACATGGGGCTTGATGCTCTTCTCCAAGGTGCTAATTTGGTCCATTCTTGTTAGCTGAGATCTTTTAGAAGACAGTATCTACCATCCAGCATGTTCACTATCACTCCCAGCTTCATGTTATCTCTGACCATAGTAAAATGGTAGTGACGGCTTACAGGTCTCAGGTATGGGGCCAAGCATTCTTCCTATATTGTTGCATTTACCCTCAAAACAAGCCAATGTTACTATCCCCCATTTTATGGATGAGGAAACTGAGGTTTTAGAGGTGAAGGGTCTTCATGGTGTAGCTCATAAGCAGCAGTACGATTTCTGAAGCATGCATACTGGATGGCCTCTAGGGCTAATATTTAGGTCTTCATTTATGCCACAAATAAAAATGTAGACAGAATGGGGGTGAACCCAGAGACCCCAGGCTCACCACTAGGAACTTTAGTCCAGATGATTTCACCAGGATCCACTGGCACTCTTTGGTGTGACCACTGAACATGCAAATTTATCCAATGGCATCATCCAACGTTCCTCCATCATGTTCCCAAGGAGCTCATGAACAGTTTTCTCAAACACTTTGAGGAAAACCAGAGATGCCTTATTTGTTGCTTTTTCCTCATGAAGTTAATCTGGCTCGACCTCCTCTTGGGGAGCCCATGCTGGATTCTAAGGACCACCATTCTTCACCTTCTAACTCCTGGCAGAACAGCCTTCGAAATAAACAGCCCAGGGAAACAAGAGATTTAAGGCAGCTAAGACCAGCACTAGTTGAGTGCAGGTACAAGGCCAGGCCATAGAAAGGCAATGTGTACTTTCTTCAGCAAGTTGGGCAGGGAGGGGGAAACGGCGCAGGCTAGAGAGGAAGCAAACGATTCATTCTGCAAGAGGCCTGCCTCAAGCCGACCCATGCCCCTTCCCACTGTGTCATTCTGGAGCATTAGGCTACACTCAGCTGAAGTGGCAATGCCTGACTCCCCTCCCAAAGCATTCAGAAAATAGTGACAGCAAGTCGTCGGGGTACGTGGAAATTAGCAGCTGTCATTTATTAAGCTCTTACTATTTGCCAAGCATTATGCACAGTGCTGGATTTACATGGTCTCTTAAAACGCCTTAAAAATATTTTTTAGCAGGGACTAGGTATGGCGGCTCATACCTGTAATCCTAGCACTCTGGGAGGCCGAGGTGGCAGTATTGCTTGAGGTCAGGAGTTCAAGACCAGCCTGAGTAAGACCAAGACCCCATCTCTACCAAAAAAGAAAATATTAGCCAGGTGTGTTGGTGTGCACCTGTAGTCCCAGCTACTCAGGAGGCTGAGGCAAGAGGACAGCTTGAGGCCAGGAATTTGAGGCTGCAGTGAGCTATGATGACACCACTGCACTCTAGCCCGGGTGACAGAGCAAGACTCTGTCACAAAAAAAAAAAAAAAAAAAAAAAAAAATTTTTTTTTTTTTTGGCAGAGAAATACATGCCCTTGGTCAAGAAATCAAACACTACAGAGGCTTATAATAAAAAGCTATCAGCTTATAATGAAAACTAGTCCCCCACGCCTACTCCAAAATACTCCCCAAAGGCAACCTTTTCTAATTCTTTCTGTTTCTAGTTCTTTGGGTAGAGACTTCTCCAATCGCAGGATTTCGTTTAACCTTCAAAAAGATTGGATGATGTAGATACAATGATTACTCTTCTTTCCAGATGATGAAATGGCAGCACGGAGTGGCCGAAGGTCACACAGCCGGCACGGGCGGAGCCAGGATTCACATGGCTTCTGCTTGTCCCCAGGCCCTGCTCTCCAACTTCAGGCCCCAGCCCAGCCTGTGAGGTCAGGACACGGCCTCGGTGCCTTCAGGCACACAGGCCCACTGGGCTTCTGGGGAACCTGTTGTCTAGAAGCACTCACAGGGGGCTGAACTAACTAGCACATGGGATTACACACAAGCGACTTTTCTTTTCCCTGGGGCGTTTGTTTTCCACTCCTCTTTCCAGTGTCTCTGGGCTTGTCCTCCTGCAGCCACTGCAGACATCTTCGACCTTTCTGCTATGATACAACGGCCAGCACGACTTCAGGAGCTGAGTCTCTTGGGCCCTTCTGTTCCTTCCCAGGAACCTTGCGGCTTCCTCTCTCTCCTCCTGTGAGATGGAACTAATGGCATTTATCACCATCTCTGTTAGGAGGTTGCAAAAAAGACCAGTCCCTTCTGGATTTGGCTTTTATAAGAAATGGTTTCCCTTTGCTTTCTGGCTATAGCTATTGTTTGAGAAAATGTGTGTGCAACACAAAATGAAACACTGACAATATCTGTTATTAGTAGGACTAGTGGTTAGGAGCTCCAATCAGACTAGTCAGGTTCAAATCTTGGTAAGGACATTCACTTACTAGCTCTGGTAATCTGACACGTCACTCTCTTCTCTATAACCAATTCCTCAGCTATAAACATGGAAGGGGTGTGGTGAGAATTATGGATTCTAAACTACAAACTACATGGGTTAACAGATATGCTTTGTACTATCTGGACTGGCGCTCTATGCGATTATTACTCACTGGCATTGTTGTTGTTTAGCACCCTGAAGTTTACTCAAGGCATATACACACATTGTATGTGGTCCTCACATCTAAGGGAAGTCAGGACAGAAATGATCATTGATCTCTCAAACGAATTTAAAGGTATAATTATTAGCCCCATTTTATTGATGAGTAAGTAAACTGAAAGAAGGTAAGTGACCTGCCCAAGGTGATGGGATGGCTCAGAGTCAGAAGCAGGCACTAAGGCTCATTCGACCTCTCCCACTAACAAGGCTGGGTGTCTCTGGGCAAGTCACAGTACCTCTCTGAGCCTCACTTGTGAAATAAAAGAGATGACGCTGAGGCCTCAGCGCCACATTCTCTGTTGGCGGGGCAATACGCACAGAAGTCAAGGGATGGTATCCAGAGTCAGACTCCGGACTTAAATTAGGGGTCTTCTACTTACCACCTGCAGGCCCTTGAGCAAATCACTCGCTCTCCCTGTACCTCAGTTCCCTCACCTGCAAAATGAGGCTAATGGTAGTATCCGCCCTGGAAGGTGCTTATATGTCTCAGAAGAAAGCCCAGCACGTGGAAGCACAATTCAGTAAGCATCAGCCATTACCACCGAGTGTTATGTGGCCAGCCTGGCTCCCACATGCACTCTTGGTCAGCCCTGAGCCCCGTGTTCATTACCATGATCTTGATCGTGTTCAGGGCATTGCATGTGCTTTCTGTGAACCCCCGCTGGGTGGTCTTAGGCAGGAGCATTAAGCTCCCCACCTAAACTAAAAAGCCACTTCCAAGTGCCCAACACTTCAATCTGAATGGGAAACTCTATTTTTCCATTTTTATCTATAACACTGATTATAGCATTTTCACCTTTCTTCCCATGCAGTCTGGAAATCCTGAATAAATGTCAAAAAGAATTCCCTGAGTCAACAAATAAGTAATATTATTAAAACTCTTAGGAGTGAACCATTTCCTCCATTACCAGAAGCTTAAAGGGATAATATTTTCAATTACATTATTCAATAAATATGCTGGTTAGGGCCCAAGCAATGTTGCTATAATTTGTAGTTAATAGGTCAGTGGTTCATTCATTCAACTGGAAGATACCTGCACCTGCCCACGAGGAGCCAGGCATTGTCCCAGGCTTTGATGATCGAACAATGACAACAGCAGCAGCAGCTCCTACTCACCAAGTGCCTACTGTGTCGGATCCCACCCTTCTCCACCCTGAGGACTGTTTCAGGGGGCATCTTTGCCCGCTATCCTCTACCAATGAGTTCTACCAGTGGGAGGAGCTGGCACGAGATCAGAAGGTCTAAGGACAAGTAGGTCTGGGTATTTATCCCCATTTCCCTGCTCCCACCACGAGACCCAGAGAACATTGCTTAATCTTTTAGGGCCTCAGGTTTCCCATCTGTGAAATGGGGCCAATAGTATTAATAATACCCCATAATTGTGGCTTAAACAAGTTAACATGTTTAGAACAATGCCTGGCCACAGGAGGCACATAGTAAATGCCAGCCCTTACTCTTTATCATCATGTGGGACAGTCGCTGCCCTACAGCTTCACCTCTGGAGCGGCCACTCTCATCTTGCCCCTTTGGGCCTAGGAAGGGTAAGACTTTCAGCTATCTTCAGCCTGGTGCTTCCTCAGGCCTTGTTGGCTCCTCTGCAATCAGTCCTTTCATGAACTTAGTCCTCACTACTACATCTGTGTGTATCATCTCTTTTCTCTGGAACCCTAACTCAGATGCCTGTCTGAACTGTGTTCTGGGCAGTGTTCATGAGTTTTCTCTAATGCAATACCCCTGTGTATTGTAGGTACTCTCCCTAATGCAAACAGTAAGGGAAGTCTTATTGAGCCCATTTCTACAGATAGGAAAACTGAGACATAAAGTTCAACCCAAGCTCCACAATTTCAGGAAGCAGGTAAGCTGAATTTCAGATTCAGGCCTACCTTTCAAATCCAGGCCTTAGCTTCAATGCCCAATGAAAATGATACCTTCATCCTTGACTCCCCAAAACCTTGCAGACAAGTGAAAATGCAATTACAATTGTGTTATGACTATTCAGATACAAATAAGAACAGGAAACTTCACCAAGGCCAAGGGCACCTGGGACTCAGGATGGGAGTGGTAGTCAGAGATGGCTTCCTGGAGGAGGTGATATTAAGAAGACTCATGAGAGCTGGGGTATCATTCTGGCAACAAGGAAGAAGGACTGGAATATGCAAAGGTGCAGAGGGAAGAGTAAAAGAGAGAAGCGTTTATCTCAGGCGCTACAAGGAGCTCAAGAATCCTGGAGCAGAGAACTCAAGGCAGGGGCCAGCGAGGAGTAGTGACAAGAGATGAGGCTGGGTCTCGGTGCCAAAGAGCCTTGAATGCCGACCTGTGGAGATGCGACTTAGACATTTTGATGGAGATATCAGTAGAGAGGATGTTTACAGGGGATGCTCTGCCAATCTGTCCCTAACAGCCAGCTCCTTCGGGACAGAACGTCTTACTTTTTATTTCAAACCTTCAAACCTAGCATGGAGCTCTGTGTACAACAGGTGTTCCGTAAATGGGACTGACAACTAAAAAAGAATGACCGTCGAGAGGTGTTCCTTTGAGTCCGCAGCAGATGCTGCCAGGGCCACGACCATACCCCCCCCTGCCCTTCCCACCTCAGTGCACATCAGCCTCCCTTCTAACTGCCAGCGCCTATGTTTTCTTGCCCAGGGGGCTCCCCCTGCCTTCCAGGGCCCAGTTGGCTTCCCATAGGCCTGAAGTGTGGGGGAATGTCATCCCTTCGGGGAGCAGCCCTCGGCCAGTGAGCAATGGGAGGTGTTGCGGAAGTTCCCTGCCCGTCTCAACACGCAGGGGAGAGAGCGCTGAGGTGTGTGGTGCCCAGAGCTCCCCAGCGGCATTGGTCCCAGCTGCCTGCCACTGTCCCCTGCTAATTGACGATCCATTTCCTGGCTGCCTTCTCTCCCCGTCTCGCCTCCTGGCTCCCCCACCAGAGTTACCTTCACTTCTTTTTTACGTTGGTTTGTTTACCTCCTGCTCTTTTCCTTTCTTTCTTTCTTTTTAAATGTCAGAATATTATGGGGATTCAAATGATTTGGTTTCGTAAATTGCTTTTGTACCATGCACATCCCCCAGACAGTGTGCATTGCACCCGTTCCTTGACATCTTATGTCAACTGTTCGCACCGGACTCTTCGCCTTGAGGTCTGTTTCCGGGGAACCCAAACTGAGAATGATTCTTGGTTTCATGGAATGGAAGAGCGTGAAGCAAAGAGACTTTACATGTAACCTTCCAGGGGCAGCAACACATGGAGTCTACAGCTGGGTGGTTTCTCGCTTGCACAGGCTGAGGCTACAGAGGGGCTGCTGTGTGCACAAAGGAATCCCTGGCCCTGCGTTCTAGTCTCAGCTCTGGACACAGCATCATATGTTGGAAAGAACATGGGCTTTCAAGACAGACAGGCCTTGGTTTGAGTCCACGCCGGGCTACAAGCAGGTGGGTGACCCTGAGGGAGTTAGCAGTTAGGTGACCTTCTAGAACCTCAGTTTCCTCAGGTGGGAAATGGCAGCCCCCCCTACTGTGTAGGGTTGTGATGATGTTCAAGTGTGAAAATGTAATGAAACCCCTCACTGAGACACTGGGCTTCTTTCTAGTGTCTTTTCAGGTACTACTTACTCTGTATTCTCACTGCCTTCTGCACATCTCTGGTCCCGCAACGATCTCATGGTACAGGCGCCCCTGTGCACCTGCACGCTTGCCTCCCGGGAGATGGGAGACTCCGGGAAGACGGGGCCAAGTTCTACTCACTTTTGCATCCTCAGTGCTCAGCACCACACCTGGCATGTGGCAAGCACTTAATGAATGCTGTTAAGCGAATGAATGATAAAAATAAAAGAATCCCTACAAAAAACACCAGTGATGATGGATTTCTGGGGCATTTGTTCATTCACTGAATCTCATACAATACTGAGTCTCTGCTAGGCACCAGGCACTATTCTGTGTGCTGACAGCTGACAACACAACTGTGGCCAAAGCCCACCCCACTTCTCCACAGGGGGCTTAACCCCCAGGGGAGACAGCGGAGAGCCCTGACAAGGCTGGCCAGCAGACCAACCTATGAAGCTTTAACGAGAGCACCCACACTCCAGGTGTGATTTAACCATTGGGATGGGGCCGGGCGCTGAGACATTGAATAACTTCTCAGGTGAGGATATTGCCCTGTGGGGGTGAAGCTCTACTGGGATCAAGAAAGAGAACAAGCCCACTCCAGAGCATGTAGGGGGCTGTGAAGAAAGTAAAACAGGAGGTGTGATTTAGCCCAGGGGTTCTCAATGGGGGATGAGGGTGTTGGGACAATTTTGCCTCCTAGGAGACATTTGGCAAAATCTGGAGACACTTTTGGTTGTCACAACTGAAGGGAAGGTGCTGCTGGCATCTAGTTGTCAGAGGCTAGAGATGCTGCTAAACACACCACAATGCACAGGATAGACCCCTCGCCGCCCCCCCCACCACCCTTCAACAAAGAATTATCCAGGCCAAAATGAGCAGAGATAGAGAAATCCTGGTCTAGAGAGACAAGGAGCTGGGACCGTTTCAGGGAAGGCTTCCCCGTGGAGGTGACAGGGAGCTGAGACCTGAAAGAGCAAGATGTGAATTCCAGCAAGAGCCTACGAAAGAAGCAATGGAGAACACGGAACCTGACGTGGGCCAGAGTCACCATCGGTCTGTGACAAAGAGACACCAAATGGTTAAACCACCAAGTCTGGCTCACACCTACCTACCAACGTAAGAAATGCTGGCACCTCTGCACCAGTGTCCTTTTGGGTTGTTTGTTGGGGGGGCGGGGGAGGGAGAGGGAAATCCGGTTGCCTTCGCTTGGCTACTTTCACTTTTACGTCCCCACCCCCTTTCCAGGCTCAGAACAGGAAAGGGGGTTAGAGAGGGAGTTTCAATCCCGGTGACCACTCGGACCAGGTCCCCAACACCACCTTCAGGCTCACTGACTCCTCTGTTCCCAAAGCATCTCCTACTGCCACCCGCTGGTCCCCAAGAGCTCTAACCTGGGGGCAAAGGCAGGGTTCTCAGGAGACAGCCTGCCAACCTCCTCCAGTCCTGGAAAAAGTGACTTTCCAAAAGAAACAGGGATCCACAGAGCAGTAAATAAACACAGCATTCCAGAGGAGGAGGGGTGGGAAGGGCAGCCCCTGGCAGCTCAGCCCCTCACTGACATGCCCCAGTGACTTTCCAGCCAGACCTCTCCCGCCCCACCCCAGCCCCCTCTCTCCCTGTCTCTCCCTTCCCTGCAGATCAGTCACACACCCACCACCTTGGGATCCCCCCGCTTGGGCTAGCAGGAGCCACGCAGAGCAGCCTGCTTGCTCAACAGTACGTGGGCTTTCCAAGGGAACGTCACATCAGTTCTGGGGACACGATGTGGGTGGAAAGTCAAGTCCTTTCATACAAAGCTTCCAGAAAGGACTGAGTCAACAGGCTGCTCGCGGGAGCCAGGGCGGCAGCGAGCCTCTGACAGGCAGCCTTACCTGCAGAAACCCTGCCAACCTGGGACCGGTGGAGGGAACCCGGCTGGCAGACTGCCGAGAAGAAGCGTGACTCGGAGACTGTAAGGTCATCTCCACTTTACAAGTGGGGAAACTGAGGCCAGAGGGGGGGCTAAATGACCTACTTAAAATCAGCAGCTGTGGTTGGCTGGGCAGGGTGACCAAAGATCTCCTGACCCCTGCTTGTGTATGGAATTTCTCTCAGGCCACATACTTATTCCAGAATTGTAGAAAAGTTCCATGTCAGCTCATCCAAACAGAAAGGGACTGTCTGGAACTGGCAGCCATCTTCCTTCGGATGTGCGCTGGGGGCAGGGGAGGACACTATGAAACGTCTTGCTTCCTTAGACTCTTGGCTTCTCTTCCGAAGTGAAAACATCCCCCTGTGCTCCCAGGGTGCTTGCATATAAGCCCCACGTCAAAATCCTGTTCATGGGGACATTTGTCAAGTCCCAACTTATGAAACTTCATTTCACAAAAAGAGTCATTATGGGAAATTTGCGAGAATATGTTTACTTAAGTATTTTATTAAAAATGGTAATTTGCCCAATATGCCCTGTGAATTTTATTATAGATACTCATAATGAAGTAAGTAATTAGCAATAAATAGTCTCTTTCTACAAACCCAGAATTAGGAATTTTTTCATGGATTGGTATTTTAAACAAACAAACTGCCAAAAGCTACAAAAACGTATATCCTCTTCATTCACTGAAAGCCTTGATGCACAGAGTTGATTATCCGCAACTTGAAACTCATAAAACAGACCATGAGCTTCGATGAGTATTTCATGCTGTTGGAGTTGTACACAAATACCTGTGCACTGTCAAACAAAAGACTCAAAAAGATTAAACTTTTCAGCTGCATTGTGTTTTGGCTGTGTGTGTGTGTGTGTGTGTGTGTGTACCTGTCTACACATGCTGTAACGCCACTGGTAGGTTTTGTTTTGTTTTAACGATTCTTGCAGGCAAATCCCCCACATGGTTTTGAGAGGGAGAAAATGTTCTTTGTTCTTTAGCTCCTGCATTCTGGCCCCTCCTCCCTTCCTTCCCTCCCTTGGGAAAAGACTTGGCTTTTCAGTAACCACTAGCTATTCTCATGATTAACTCAAGCACTTGCTGTTAACCTGCATTTAGACTTAGCACATGGTGCAAACATGTTTAATCAGTTGCCAGGACAAATCACCAATATGCCAAGTCTCCAACTGCTTGCATGTCCCACATAAGGGTCAGTGTGGGTCCATCAGCACTGCCTGGCTCAGAAATTCCACAAATATTTACTGAGCACCTGCTGTACGTGAGGGGCAGCCATGACAGCCTGGGGGCTCCACTATGCTGTCAGGGACACACATACTCCCTCCAGGTCTTTGCAGAAGCCAAGGGCTGCAAGCATGGCACAAGCGTCCCTTGGGAATGCCTGACAAAGCAGAAAAGCCAGGGGCTACCATGACTCTGGCTACAGCTACTCTGTGAACCCAGGACAGGGGAAGAAGACAGGATGGGATGGGGGCTGGGATAAAAGCGACATAATGGCGACTGGTGTCTTCTGTGGTCAAGGCCATCTGAACTGCAGGACACACTGACTCTGGCTGCACCAGAGGAGCTAGGAGGAACCAAAGAGCATTTTCTTTTCTCAAAAGTAAATTCAAATGCCCATTACTCCTATATAGCAAAGGGGATAGGACTCTGCAGAATCTCAGAAAGAGGGGAGTTTGCTGTGCCTCAGGATACAGCCAGGTCACCCACTCTGAGAGCTTCTCAGTCCAAGAGCCCGAGCCTTGCAGGCAGCCTTCCTCACTGCATTTCCAGCGAGCCAAGGACCACGGCGGAGTCCTCTATTCCATGGAGGTAATCAAGGCACAGTGTTAGTTTCTGGAAATGAAATGAAACTCCAACATTTAAACCATGAGCTAAAAAAAAAAAAAAAAGCTGAAGTTCACCAAAAGATTATTTAATAGACATATTTCTCTGGTATTTCCCCCACTTCCAAGCCCACCCCATTTTAAATGATTAACTTTGTCATAGAACTTTGCATGAAATTCTGATGCGAAAATCAAACAAGAAAATAACAAACAGTGAAGCATGAGCAAAAAACCACAGGGTGCTAGCCCAGGTTCCATTGCTAGTTATTTTGTGTGTGTCACTGACCTTCTCTGTGACACCTCCCTGAACCCTTAGAGCTCAGGGGAGAGATGAGGCTTGTGTCATCTCTTGTCCTGGGCACTATTGGTTGTGATAAGGATTAAAAGAAAAGGCTTGTTGTCAAAAGGGCCAGGAGTGGTAAACATCATATCCTGAACATTCCTCAGTGCAAGTGTGGGAGGGAGGGACACTGCTGGTGTCACTGCTACAGTGTGTTGTTCTGGAGTGAGCTTCAACATGGAAACATTTAAAGCAGCAGAGGGCCCCTGGGCCATTCACAGGCCAGAGAGAGCCTCAATTTCCTCTCTGATAAAACCCCCTAGATCTCAAATGTTGGCTTTAATATTGGTTGGCTAACTGTTCACCACAGGAACTAGTGCAAAGCTGGTAACCAGCAAATGCTTGGCTGGTTAATCACAGGATCACTTGGTTGAAGAGGGTCCCCACTTCCAGAGCTGAGCCCATCTGCCACATGCAACGTTTTTAGGGCCAAAATTCAAACACACAACCATTCTGGAGCAGGATGCTGAGATCAAGTTCTGAAGTTATCTCTAAAGGACATTTTAAAAAACCTAGGAATTTTGACAGAGAAATAAACAAGTCTAGACTGAAAGCAGTGTCTCATTCACCACTGTAGTGCCCTAGTGTTCAGCCTGACACACAGTAGGGACACATAGCAGGTGCTCGAATACTTCCCGTATGAATAAACAAAGTGTTCAGCATCCCCAACACTTCTGGCACACCCGGAATGCACAGGCGTAGCTGAATACACAAAAAGCTTTCAAGCACTGGTGTTTAATCCCTGGCCTTTTCTCTAACCCCCACCGCCCTCACAACCTCACAAAGAGCTTTGGGTTTAGAATCAGCTAGACCTGACAGTGAAGCCGGGCTCTGCCCCTTTCTAGCTGTGTTGCTTCATCTCTCTGGGCCTCAGTTTCCTCATCACCTCCATAGAGATAATCAGGCCTCGCTTGGGAGGAAAGTAACTGTAAGACCTCATAGGCAAGTTGGGTGGAGTGTGCAAATTAATCCAAGTAGTTCTGAGAATTGGCGGGGAACACGAAACCCTCTTGGTAAATGTTAGCCATTAGCATTACTATTGTTATGCTCTGCTCAGCATCATTAGTGCTTGGCAGTAATTAGAGGCTCATTAAATGTTAATTTTCTTTATGCCAGACTGGATGCTCAATGTAAAACCAACTGCAATGGTATTCTTCAACATGTAAGAAAGGTAAATAGGCTGTCAACACTTTTTTTTAATGTTCGGTGGCCTTTCAGGTCCCCAGGACTGTTCCTCCGCATCCCATTGGGAGGGACAATTGGGTGCTGGCCTTCGAGCCAGAAATGGTGCTGGACTAAGTGTGGGGAAGCTTCTGTTTACATCTGGGCTTTGCCACTGATATTTGTTGCCAGCCTGGTTCCCAATTCACGTCCTGATTCTAGAAGAGCAGGATCCTATTAGAGGTGGAAGGGAACTTCTTTCTGGTTGCCTCATGCACAGAGAAGAGGACAAGGCTGAGAGGAGCAATGCTTGCCAAAGCAGCACAGCCTGGACAGAAACACGTCCTACCTGCCAGACAGACATGTGCTCCCCCCACACTGTCCGGGCTCCTTGCAGTTAGGCAGGGTTATATGAGCAGAAGTGACACCTTTAAAAAGTCGGAATGTCCCCCTTTCATTCCTCTTCCTCTGTTTCAGCAGCATGGAAGTCGACTGTTTCAAATGATGTGGCTACAAAATTTTGGCAGCCTGGATCCTTAAGTCACAGCTTGGATGAAAGCTACCTTGGAGAGGGGCTGTTCTTCAGTGGGCTTCATGAGAGTAAGAAATAAATCTTGCTCTGTTAAGCCACTAGGATATAGAGGCTTGTCTGTCACTGCAGCATAGCTTAGCCTAACCTGACTACTCATATATCTCATCCAGTCCCAGAGGTTTCATGCACCGTTGTCACAGAATGGCCTGTTATTCTCTATTACTTAAACACGCACATGCACACAAGCATTAGATGGACATCCCAAAAAGACCACTTTCCCTACTACACAGGATGGCAATCTTACTATACAGTAAGATTATTAAAATTTATTAATAGTAAATTTAGCCTTCTCTCTCTCATAACTATTTTTTTCTTATCTCCCCAGAGGGAAAAATATTGGTGACAAAACTGTGAGACGACAAGTATCTTGAGGATGAGAAGCCACATTAGTGCTAAGAGGCACCTTCGGAAGGAAAGGGAAAGATGCCCCATTACTAGGTCCAGTTGTGTGGTGCTTCATAAGCAAAATCTTAAACTCTGGAGGGGAGACGTGGCCAGTGTCTCTGTAACCTACTCACTAAGGACTTAACACAGAATCCTAAAGTCCTTTACATAACAGCCCTGCACCGCGGTGGGGCAAGTTCACAGGTTCTGATGTCACTCAGGCCCAGCTTTAAATCCAGCCTCTGCCTTTTACTGTGTAACTCAGGCAAGTTAATTTCTTGAAGCCTCAATTTCTTCATATGTAAAATGGGCATAAAAATTTCTACCAAGTGGGGGAGTTGGGAGAATTAAATAACATAAAACAAGGTACAGTATATAATATGCTTGGGTCAATGGCTGGCATATAGGTGGCACTCAATACGTTTGTTTCCTTTCTCCTTACCACTTTTAAAGTAGAGTTTGGTCTCAAGTTAAGACTCTTATCAAAAAAAGTTTAACATAAGAAGTAGCAAGAACACCCTGCAAGGACAGCTGTGACGATAGTGTTCCATGTGTCACACAGGAAGGTGAAGATGGCGCTCCCGAGAGGACACGAAGGATACGGCCAAGCCAAACGGAGGGAGTGGACCCAGGTTGCACTTGGAGGCCACATGTCAGGACGAGGCAGTGAGGCTGGACCAGGGAGGCAGGCAGGTTGGCAGAGGTTGGCTAAGAGCCCCTGAACTTGGGACAAAGCTCTCGTGGGACAGAAGCTGCCTTGACTGCTTCCTGTTACAAAATAGTCCAATGACTGTCCTTCCAGGCTGTGGCAAGGACCTGCCAGCAGGGGCAGCAGTGAGCAGCAACTCATTCTATACCTGTGCTAACCCAGGAGCGCCGACCTCCATGCAGGCTCTTCTGAAAAAGCCACCTATTCATCTGACCATCCAATCACACCACAGACATTCACTGTGTACCTGCCAAGTGGGCCAGCCCTGTGCTGGTGCTGGGAACGCCGAGATAAACAGGAAGCTCTTCCTTGGGGTGGAGGGGCGGCTCGTAGATTTTCAGAAAGGTAGATGTACAAAGAGATCAAAATCCATGAGCTAAAATTTCTAACAGATTATTTCCAGGGCACACTGGCCTCTTAGAGGAGAGAAAGCAAGTATCTCTAGAGCAGAAATAAGTAGGTTTGCTGATCTTGGGGGGATGAGTCTTTCTGGGGAGAAGGAATGAAAGCGGATAGGGATGGTGCACTTTGGGTTCAGGGGTCAGTTCGAAATGACTGAAATGTAGGGTATATGGCAGAGGGGGAAGGAGTTACAGTAAAACATGCCTGGTGGGTAGGTCATCTCTCAAAGAGCCACCATGCCAGGGTCAGGAACTTGGCCTTGAGCTTATGGGTCAGAAGTTACTAACTGGCAGCCTGTAAGTACACTGGAGAATCCGTTAAACATTTTTTTAATACCTTTAGACTGGGCATATGCTTTCTACCGGACCTGCTCCCACCACTTCCTACCATTCTATACTTGAACCCTTCACTCTTTCACGCTACCCACAGAGCCCTTAAATGCATTTGGGTTTATGACCCTGGGCAACCAATGACGGGGGGTGGGGGAGGTTTTTAGGTCAGTGAAACATGAACAGATTTGGTGTTTCAGAACCACATGTCAGTGGAGTTTAGGAAAGGAGAGGCTGGTGACAGATGATACAATATGTATTCCTTCCAATAAGACTTCCTCTTTCCCTCTTATTGAAAAAAAAAAAGATGCAAAAAATCTACTCTGGAAGAATCTCTCTTATTTTTTTGCAGTTAGGCCCAGCATGATGTCACCCTCCTATTTCAACACATGTAGAGTTTCTTTTGTTCAATTCTATTTATCAATTCAACAACTATTCATTGAATAACCCCTCAGTCAAGGCTGGGTGCTCAGGTGGCAGGAGGTGGGGCTGAGTTGTGGAAATATGTATAAAGAGTTCAGCAAACTCGAGGTCTCATTACGACACCCACACACACAAGAGCACGGGTGGACAGGGCAAGACAGCAGGCTTCCGAGACACGTGGGGACCCTACAGCGCAGACGGTTCACGCTCAGGGTGGGCCAGCAGGTGGCTGCCCGGTATGGTGTGTACACAGGGGTGGGGAGGGGAGCAGTGGAGGTCTGACGCCTTTTGTCCCATGGTCCTGTCAGCAAGCAGCCTTCCCAGAGACAGGGACCCTGAGTTTCTGTTATGAAGAGAGGTGAGTCCATTGAAGCCACTTGCACAACCAAGTGGCCTTCGACCAGTACGAGCAAGAAGGCTCCTGTAATTTCTACCATTTTTGTAACTGACACATCTCCTCTTCATTCAGAAATCTTGAAATTGATTCCCCAAATCTTCTTCCACAGACCAATTAGTGTTCCCCTCCCTGACCCAAAGCCTGAAAGACCAGCAGGCTCGGCTGGTTGTAAACGAGGCCAATGACAGGGCCCCTACTCCCAGCTGGACAAAACCAGGGGGTTGTCCATTTAGCAGAAAGGACCCAAGGCCATCCTGTCCCTGGCTTACCTTGGCTCCCATAAGTATCACTCAGTAGGTAATTTTTATGTTTGGGGAGTACAGGAATTGCACTCTGGCTTTGGCAATGACAGAGCCAGACACGGAGTGTCTACAGCCCAGAGGGGAACCGGTGAGCTAAATTGGAGCCAGTGCTGAGTTCCGTGGCTGGGACCCAAGATGCCTAGGTCAGGCTCCACAGGTCTGAGGGAGTCTAGATGTCTAGTTTCCCTCATCTCAGGCCATTTCCTGGTCAGTGGGTGATGACCTCTGCTTTTGTGGGGTGGGGATAGGGCTCCCAGTCACAGATGCTAGGTATAAGGATGTCCCCTAAGCTATAGTGACTCGGAGGCATGCTCATGGCACATAAGGTCAGAGATATGTCAGTGACAGCAATGACACCAGCCAGCATTTCTAGGGCATGCTTAGGTGCCAGGCACTGTACTAAGCACTTCACAGGTATGATCCCCTGTGATTCTCATAGCAACCCTGTGAGCAGCGATCTGGGCTCTGCAAATCTAGCTAGGCTAGCTGTGGGGGGCTGCAAATGCACAGGTTCTCTAGCCAGACTAAGTACCTTTAGGGAAGGGGCGGCAGCATGGCCATCTTTATGTCTACCCCCCAACACTGAGCACAGTAGCCTACACTAGGAGCTGGGTGGTGGCACGGGCCAGGACTAGGCACCCAGGAAGCAAATTTTAAGGAAGCTCTTCTCAGGTGCTGACCCTGCACTCATATGAACCTGAGAGTGGGCACCACCTTACATTTTGCACACTGGGTACCTCATTTGCTCTAGTCTAGTTCTGGCCCTGGGTCAGTCCACCGGCCAGACTGGTGTGTGAGTCCTGCCCCTCCACTCTAGCCATGTGACCCTGCCTTCCCTGTGCTTCAGTTTCCTCATCTAAAATGGGGCTAATGACAATACCAACGGTTGACAAAGATGTGGCAAAACCAGAACCCTCATGTGCTACTGATGGGAACATAAAAATGGTGCAGCCACTTTGGAGGAGTCTGGCAGTTTAGAACCCTATGATCCCACACTTCCACTCCTAGGTATCTACCCAAGAGAAACAAAAGCACATGTCTACACAAACACCTGCACACAAATGTTCACAGCAGCATTATCATAACTGCCCCAAAGCAGAAACAATCCAGTTGTTCAACAACTGGTGAATGGATAACAAAATGTGCTATATCCACCCGATGGGATACTACTTGGCAACAAAAAGGAATGAAATACTGATAAGCGTTACACTGTGGATGGACCTCAAAAGCATTATGCACGTGAAGGAAGCCAGACACATAAGACCACATGCTATATGATTCCACCTATATGACATGCCCAGAAAAGGCAAATCTATAGAGACAGAAAGTAGGCTAGTGGTTATGTAGGGCTGGGGTTGGGGGATCAGAGAGAGGGGAATGGAGAGTGGCTGCTAATGGGTACATAGGGTCTCTTTTGGGGATGATAAAAATGTTCTCAAGTCACATTATGGTAATGGTTGCATAATTCTGTAAAAACACTAAAAATCAATAAACACTTAAAATGGATGAATTCTGAGTATGTAAATCATATCTGAATAAAGCTATTTTAGAAAATGAGGCTACTAATAATACCTACGCACAGAGTTGCACAATGCCTGACACAGGCAGTAAGTATCCTATACATCATACTTGATGCTTGCTATTTTGCTCAAATAAGTATCTCCTGCTCAATCAAAGACTGCCTAAAGTGCCTAGAAGTTCCTTGATTTTTAGGGGGACTTTGGTGGACTAACGTGGGCAGTCATGGTGCTTCTGTGTCCCTTAAGTGATCTGCCCATGCCCACGCAGGTCTCCCTGTCGGTTACTTCTGGCTGCAGCAGCTGCTGCAGGCACCTGCCTGCTGGGGATAAAACTGTTCAAGTCTTGGATTCCAAAACCCTATGTTCAAGTTCTGGCTCTGTCCTTCATATTACCTCCTCAGTTGATGTGCCAATGACACGGGCTATGGCGTGAGGGTATTTGGAGCATTCAGTAAATTGGAAAAAGCCATGAATGAGGGAGCCCATTGGCAAGCCCTGAATGCACGCCCATACTCCCTGTTATCCGCAGTGCTGGCTTGTGACTCAGCCACCTGTTCTAATCCACACAGGAGGCGCCACAGCCCTCTTGCTGGAGCCACAGGTGCATGGAGGGTAGGAGGGGCTGTACTGCCCGGGGTTTATGAGGACCAGGTATGCCATAAGACTGCCTGGCTTCCAGAACCCTTGGACAAAGGAATTCCCCATTTTGTGCTTCCTTGTCTGATAAATGGGGATAACAGAATCCCAACATCTCTTAAGACTGTCCGAGGACACCCACAAAAAGCACTTAGAATTGCGCCTAGGACGTCAGTGAGAGCTATGATGATTGCAGCAGTTGTTCTGGTTAAGTGCCAGTGACTGTGAACTTCCTGAGGGCAGGGACATCGTTTTCTTCCTCTGGCAGGTGCTCAGTGAGTGCTGACTGGAAAGAGGAACAGAGTGGGGAAGGAAGGTGCGGTGAGCTGGTGGTGGTGAGCTGGCCAGTCAGGGAAGACCTAAGGAAACAGAAGGGCCTTAGCTACACTGTAGAGAAGACAGAAAATAATGCATGGCCATAGATCATGTAACCTGGGCCGATTCCCTTACACCTTTCTGGGTTTTCCCAAGCTGGACTAGGGGATCCCTAAAGTTTCTTCCAGCTAGAGCATTCCTTGATCCTGCTAATGCACCATGTTGCTATTAGACTCATCCTCCCCAAAATTCCCTTCCAGTGATTCCAGAGAACATCATTCCTTGTACCAGGAGATACATAAATCCCATTTCTACAAGGGCCAAAATCAGGCACTGTCCAGGTTCGCACTGTTGAATACAGTCCTCGGTCTTTGCAATGTCTTCCATTAACCCTGGCGTGGTCAAAACCATTTTCTTTCTGTGGCTCTGTTCCTCCAAGAGCCTCCGTTCTTGGAAACAATGTGAAGTCATGCGGAGGCTTTGAGCTCTCCTGGACTACTTGTCTCTGGCAGAAGTTTATCACACGCTCACAACCAATTTTGTAACACAAAGTTCCCCAGAAGAAAGCAACAGGCAGTTCTACAAGAGATAATGAAACAGCAGAGTGCTCTATAAGGAGAGTTTAGGGGAGAATCAGCCTTTAATCCGCTCCTGCCTGGAACCCATCCCTTCTCCTAAATGTCTTGGCCAGAGGGCAGTCTCTCTCTCTGGCTTCCAGCTGTCAGTCCGTACCCCTCTATTCTCTCCTTGCCCCCCGCCCCACACGCATAAGCAAAGGCACCCCCCTGCCTGCCAGGGCTGGCTTCTGGCCTCTCCCTACCCCCTCTCCGGGCCACCACCCACCATAAACAACTCGGCCATGACACCCAGCTCTGACCCAGCTGTGCGCAAATATCTTAAAGGATCCGTTTCCTAAAAGCCAGGGTGCAGTGCAAAGAAAAACAAGTTCGAACCATCCTCCTCCACAGGCTGCGGAGCTCCCCCGGGCTTCTGACTACACCCAAGGGGCTGGGGGAGCCTGAGATGGCTTTGTTGTTAGAGCAAATCAGCCTAGTCTCATATTTTAAGAACAGCGGGAACGTAATATCAGCTGAAAGGAGTTTTCTGTGTGCTATTTAACTCAATGGCTCTGCAGCTGGAGAAAGCCATAGGCAGACGTGTTATGATTCAAAGGCTCCCAATTACAATGATCCTCTTTTATTGTATAAAAACAGCAACACAACCATTCTCCACCCTCCCTCCGCCTGCTCCCTCCACCCCCGGCCCCCATTGGCTGGCGAGGCTGCTCGGCATCCCAAGAGCAGCACCCAGATTCTCCTCAGCTCCAACTTTGCAGTTCCCAGCCCACTGGGGCTCCTTCTCTCCACACCCCGGGAGGAGAGGGTGGAGAGGGTGCAGTGACCTGTGGACACTGACGGAGGCTTCAGAATTGTCTCTTTTTGGGGGGCTGCTTTGGGGGAGGCTTAGATACGCATGGATTTGTAATTCTCTCCTGTTTTGACTAAGTGCTGTCACAAACACACGTGTACACACATCCGTGCACACAGGCACACACTCCTACACCCCTTATTGGAAAAGCAATCAGGCTGTCCCGAAGCACGATCTAAAACCATCCCTTGCCCCCACCCCTCCTTCTGTGCCGATGTGGGGCTGGCCTCCGGGAGACTTACATGCAACTGCAGAAAGTTCTGGAACCAGACTGATCCAAGTTCAAATCCTGACTCTGCTACCTTCGCTCTGTGATCTTGAGCAAATACTTAACCTTTCTGAGCTTTCTTTTCCTATCTTTAAAATGGATTGTACCACTGCTCTTAATTTACTCCTCATGGTCAGATGAAATGGCGTAGTGAATGGGAAGCGTTTAGCAGGGTGCCTAGCAAGTCCTAGGTACTTAATTTTCGGAGCAGTTGCTGTTCTTAAAATGGCCAACACTGTGTGCTTGTGGTGTGTCTGGGCTTGTGGGGAGCTTTGTACATCTGGGTGTGTAGGGAGCTTTGTATTTCTGAGTTTCTCCAGCCAGAGTAGACAAGGCTGTGGGGGGTGGGATGGCTGTGGGGGCACAAATGCCAGGCCTGCTGAGGAATGTTCCTCTCAAGTCTTTCTGTCACACTGGTTTAAACCGGCACCTCTGTAGCGCATGCATGTGTGCATACGCACATGCTGCCTCCTCCTCGACTTAGACTTCTGGTCCCTCCCCAGTTTTCTAAAGGTGTTTTGGAGCAGAGCAGCTGCAGCTGCAGGCATCCAACCAGGCAGAGCAGAACCTACAGCCCAGGAACTCTCCTGACAACCTCCCCCCTACATTCCTCGATGGCAAGCTCCTTTCTCTCACAAGTGGGCCCCGGGCCCCCAGTAGGGAGGATTACCTTCCGAAGAAGGGGCTAGCTCAATTGACCACTCCCTCGGGCCGCAGATACACGATCTATTCCCCACCCTGAACTTGACAACAGCAAATGGTTCCCAGAATTTTGCTAGTTTCCCCCTGCAAGATAAACCCAGCATGGCCTTCCCACTCTTCCGTCCCAAACCAAGCCTAAAATATACCCCTAAAATATACCTCTTACACCAAAACGAATGCCTGGGCTACGTT
>RJWJ010028748.1:0-21185 GCA_004363605.1 Indri indri | reverse complement strand
AGAAAGAAGAGGTAGTTGGGAAAAGGGTGAAAAAAGCAGTAAGAAAATAACCTCTGTTTTGAACATTGTGTTAGTTTTCTATTGTTGCCTTACCAAATTATGATGACATAAAACAACACAAATTTATTATTTCACTGTTATGTAGGTCAGAAGTCCTGGTTGTCTTGAGCAGTTTCTCCATCCCTTGCTTCACAAAGCTATTATCAAGATTGCAGCCAGCCGGGCCATTAGGAGAGGTGCTGCGAAGAATCTACTTCCATAATCATTCAAGTTTTTAACCTAATTCAGGTCCTAGGATTATATGACGAATACTCCCATTTTTTCAGTTGCTGTCAGCCAGGGGTTAGTCTCTGCTCAAGACGCTTCTTGCATTCTTTTTCATGTTTTTACATAGGGCAGCCCTACTGCAATAGTAGGTTGTTGAGTCCTTCTCACTCTTCTAATATCTTTGGCTGTCCATTCTGCCACATTCCTCTGACTGAATTTTCTGTCTTCCTCTTCTACTTTTAGGGGATCATTTGATTTCCTTGGGCTCACCCAGGTAATCCAGGATTATCCTGCTATTTTTAAGATCAGATGTGAGATTTCAACTCATTTCATATTTAGCAGTCTTTCTGAAAGGAGGAATAATGTCAAAATACTCTTCTGAGCAGCCTTTCTGGAAAAGATACTTGTCTTATTTAACCAGGGAAAAAACGAAGGGTCCTTCATTATAAAATGTTTTCAGCAGCATATTCCTTGTCTGCTTGGGCTACCTATCATAAAAAATTACAACTTGTGGGTTTATGAAAATTTAGTTGCTTAAGTGACTTCACTGAATAATCATTGTCTCTATATATTGTCAAGAGAGTGCTTCATCTTTTATATCTAAAACCAAGCATGATCAAATATGAAAGATTGGGGGCAATCTGGGGGGCTGCATCTATATGCTCAGATCTCTTCAATAAAAAGTGGTTCATTCGTGCCTGGCGGTTTGTATCCTTTCAAAAATTCATAAAAATTGGTGCTGAGTAAGAACTATGATCACTTTTATTCTGATTTAACTATTTGGATCTTGTGTGTGTGTGTGTGTGTGTGTGTTACATGTGTGTATGAGATCACCCAGAAAAGGTTTAGTATAAAACTCTGGGGAAAGGGCCAAGCGCGATGGTTCATGCATGTAATCCTAGCATTCTGGGAGGCCAAGGCGGTAGGATAGCTTGGGGTCAGAAGTTCAAGACCAGCCTGGGCAAGAGCAAGACCCTGTCTCTACTGAAATAAAAATAGTTAGCCAGTGTGTGCCTGTAGTCCTGGCTACTTGGGAGGCTGAGGCAGGAGTTTGAGCCCAGGGGTTTGAGGTTGCTGTGAGCTAGGCTGACACCATGGCATTCTAGCCTCAGTGACACAGTGAGACTCTGCCTCAAAAAAAAAGAAAACAAAAACAAAACAAACAAAAAAAAAAACTCTGAGGAAGAAAATTCTTAAAGAACAGTTATAAAAAGAGGACTCCATTAAAAGAATTGATTAGAAATGAAGAATATCATATGACAGTGTGTTAACTTAACTGGGCCACAGGTGCTTTTGTCACGCATTTTGTCAAATATTATTCTGGATGTGTTTGCGAGACTGTCTTTGGTTGAGAGTAATATTCACATTGGTAGACTGCATAAAACATATTTACCTCTCTAATGTGAATGGCCCTCATCCAACCATTTGAAGAACTGAATAAAACAAAAGGCTGACCCTTCCACAAGCAAAAGAAAATCTCTCTTACCTGATTGCCTTCAAGCTGGAACATTGGTTTCTTCCTGCCTTAGATTCAAACTATAATAACATTGACTCTTTGTGGATCCTCAACTTCCTAACCTTCTGAATAGAACTATACCATACCATTGTCTCTCATAGGTCTGTAGCTTGCCAACTGCAATTTTTGGAATTTGTTAGCCTCCAACATCATGTAAGCCAATTCCTTGTAATATTGAGAGAGAGAGAGAGAGAGAGAGAGAGAGAGAGAGAGAGAGAGAGAGAGAGAGAGAGAGAGAGAGAGAGAAAATTGTCAGAATCAAAATGGAGTCACTAATGTTAAGAAAATCTTGACAAATAGAGAAATAGAGCCAGGGTAAGCCATGAGGAGAGATTTCTCATGACTGTAAGGCTGATAATAAAAAAAGCTCTACAAAACCCACTTTGCACAATGGTCATCACAACTTTACACACAAAAAAGTACTTCTGCAAGTTCATCTGCCCAGCAACTGCGTGTCCAATCTTAGACTGATGTCTCCCTTATTATTGATCTTTATAGCCAAGGATAATTATTGCAAAACAATTTTTTTCTTTGAAAATCACATCTTCCTTTACTTGCCCGAATGCACACATAGTTCACTATGGTATGTATACTCCCATTGCCATGCTCTATTCCCTAATAAAAAATCTTTTCTTTTAGAGAGTTTCTCTTGTTTGTTATTGAGATTGATATATACAGTCAGAAATGGGACCTGAAAAGGATCAGTGTTGGACAGAACCAGTGATTCTTGGAACCACTGTGCACTACTCACTTAAGCCCTTTGAATTCCACTTCCACATCTTGCCTTTTCTGCCCTGGTGAGTCTTCTCTCAGGTTCAGTTTCCCTTCTTTTGGTAGAAGCTTTTTGACTTTATTTGAGACTAGTTTGAAAAAAACTGCCTTAATAAAGAATCTTGAATTCTTTGGGACTATAAAATACCTTTTCTGTCTTTTCTGGTATGAGGCAAGTGTCTTTTTGGATTGAGTACTCTTTCTTTCTACAGAATTTGCATTCTGTCTAATTTGCACATCGAGTTTAATATTAAACCTGATCTCTGTTCCTAGGTTAAAATTGCTGTTAGTATTCTTATCTTAGTTTATTTTAATTTGGCTTGACTCTTTTCCCTTGCTTGTTTCTGAAAATCTTCCAAGGACAAAAATAATATTCTGGATAGTGGGTGCAGGATGGCTAATTAAAAGCCACTAGGGCTTTTAGCCACTAAAACACCAGTCTAAACTTTTGACATTTCCTGACTGGATTTGTAGGATTTTCTTTACTCTCCAGAGATTTATAAAAAATGCAATGGGATTCTCAAACATTAAAGCATATCAGGTTTCCTGGGACTCCAAGGTTATGTATATATAATGGCCCATTACGTGCACATTTTAAACTGATGGGCGAATTACATCAAGAATTCAGAACTCCAGTTGTCATTTTTTGGAAAAACCTGCAACTATATAGTTAACAGCAACCTAGACACCTTTTAGAAATACAAATATAAGTTTGCCTAACAATTGTGTATTCTGATGGAACACTTAATTGAAAAAATTAACAATCTAAAAGAAAAAGAACTAGATAAATGTTTATATAAGCTAGACTTTCAGATCAAGCAGGTCAAAATCTTGAGCTCGATGTAGTAATATAGCTCTGTCCAGCACAAAACTTTTGCCTTTTCTGCCATGCAGAGACCAAAAAGGGAAAGCTGTAAAAAAAAAAAAAAAAAAAAAAAAAAAAAAAAAAAAAAAAAAAAAAAAAAAAAAAAAAAAAAAAAAAAAAAAAAAAAAAAAAAAAAAAAAAAAGAAAGAAAGAAAGAAAAAAAAGAGAAGAAAAAATTCTTCCCTGCATTCATTTGATGATTGAGCAAACCAGAAAGACAAGATTTGTTATTAATTCAAGGCTATTTGGAGATTTTATTTTTCATTTATAATTTACCCAGTACTAGCTAAAAGGTAAATATTGAAAATTTAATCCTAAACTCTTTTTAAACTATAAAAAAAAGGAAAAGAATGAGTAAAAGAGATGTTTTAAAATCAAACTGTCATGGAAACTGCTTTACCCAACATTTTGGTCCACGGACTTTATTAGATTACCTATAGGGAGAAATAAAGTTTAGCAATATGAACAGGTCTAATTTTGTCATAAATATAATTTAGATCCAACTGTTTTTTATAAACTGGTGATCTTGCATTACTATCTTATGACTAAAATTCTAAAATGAAAAGTATAAGATTTTTATTTGTGTGTATATATGTGTTAAGATGCGTTTATGCATGTGTACACATATTGAGTTATATGTGGTGTGCATAGTATAATCTGGGGTAGTCAGCCAGAAATCTGCGGAGGGCATTGTGCTGCTTCCAACCCTGGCATAAAGTGGAAGGGGAGTGGGTGTGTGCAAGACATTACCTGGGAAAAGAAGCAAGAGAAAAAGAATGAGGATACAGATTCTTTTTAAAAATTCACTCTTGCAGGTCCTAATCCATTCCCAACAGGGCAAGAACTCACACATCCCCGCAGGAGAGCATTAACATATTCATGAGAGATCCACACCTGTTACTCAAACACCTCTCATTAGGTTCCACCTCCCAACATTGCCACATTGGGGATCAAATCTGAACACATTTTGATAGAGACAAACCACATCCAATCCATGGCACTGGTGTAAACCTAATGCACTGCCAGTCATATAAAAGTATAGCACATATAATTATGTACCCTATATTATACTTGATAATGATGATAAGTAACTTTGTTACTGGTTTATGTATTTGCTATACTACATGTATTATTTTTATTTTAGAGAGTACTTCTATTTATTAAAAAACAGTTAACTGTAAAACAGCCTCATGCAGGTCCTTCAGGAGATATTCTAGAAGAAGGCATTGTTATCACAGGATATGACAGCTTCATGCGTATTATTTCCCCTGAAGACCTTCCAGTGGGATCAGATGTGGAGGTGGAAGACAGTGATACTGATGATCCTAACCCTCTGTAGGCCTCGTTGAACATTTGAGTGTGTGTCTTAGTTTTTAACAAAAAAGCTTGAAAGGCACAGAATAAATAAGTAAAAAATTTAAAAATAGAAAAAATCTTGTAGCATAAGGATATAAAGAAAAAATATTTTTGTACAGCTGTGTAATGTGTGTGAGCTCTGTTATTGCAAAAGAGTCAAAAAGTTTAAAAACTTAAAAAAATTATAAATTAAAAATGTTATGGTAAGCTGAGATTGATTTACTATTGAAGAAGGAAATTTTTAAAAATAAATGTAGTGTAGTCTAAGTATACAGTGTTTATAAAGTACAACAAGGTAAAGAAATGTCCTAGGCCTTCACACTCACCTACCACTTACTGATTTACCCAGATCAACTTCCAGTCCTGCAAACTTCACTGATGATAAATGTGCTGTACAGGTATACCATTATTTATCTTGTATGCCATATTTATACTCTACTTTTTCTATATTTAGATGTGTTTAGATATACAAATGCACTATGCTACAATTGCCTATATTGTTTATATAGTAATGTGTGTACAGATTTGTAGCCTGGGAGCAACAGGCTGTCACACAGCCTAGGTGTGCAATAGGCTATACAGTCTAGGTTTGTGTAAGTATACTCTGTAATGTTTGCACAATGACTAAATCACCTAATGATGCATTTATTATACCGTCTGTCCTTCATTAAATAAAAATTCTATGTATTTATGGTGTACAACAGGATGTTTTGAAATATGTATACATGTGTAATGGCTAAACCAAGCTAATTAATACATGCATTATTTCACATACTTTTCATGTGTTCATGGTAAGAACACAAAATCTACTCTCTTAATAATTTTCAAATATAACATATATTGATATTAACTGTAGTCACCATGTTGGACTTACTCCTCCTTACTGAAACTTTTAACCTTTGACCAACATTACTTCATTTTCCCCATTCCCACTCTCCAGTCCTTGGTACCACCATTCTACTCACTATTTATGTAAGTTCAACTTTTTTTAGATTCCATATATGAGAGGGATCATTCATTGTTTGTTTTTCTGTGCCTGGCTTATTTCACTTAACATAATGTCCACCAGATCCATTCATGTTATTTGACATAATTTCCATTTTTATGGCTGAGTAGTATTCCATTGTGTACATATGCCACATTTTCTTTATTCATTCATCTTTTTATGGCCACTTACGTTGATTCCATACATATGATATTGTAAATAATTCTGCAGTGAACATGAGAGTGCAGATATCTGTTCACCATACGGATATTTTAATCTTTGGATATATACTCAGAAGTGGGATTGCTGGATCATATGGTAGTTCTAGTTTCAATTCTTTGAGGAACCTCTGTATAGTTTCCCATAATGGCTTTAGTAATTTACATTTCTACTAACAGTGTACAAGAACAACTAACTTTCTGAATGTTATCACCTCTTATTTTATAATCACATGGTGCATGTGTAAATGCAAATGATATATTTGAAATGGAATAAAGATGAACTAGAACACTTCAGAAATTGGAGAAATTGAGTTTACATACCTTTGTGTTTAACTGGCATTTTTATTAAATATTGATGCTGCATAATATTTATTTGAACTATATAAATAAGGTAATAGCAATAATAACAAAAGCACTTTATCATAAAATCAGCAATACATTAGAGTTCTAAAAAATATAATAAACATCCATGATCCACATATGCTTACACATTCATAATATATATTATAAATATGTAATATATTATATATAATATATATTACATATAACATATATATTATATTATATATATATGTATCTCCACACACATCTCTTAAATTTTGAAGGTAATTTATAAAGACAACAGAGCAAAAAGATAGAAGAACCCTGGATCTCTTTACAAACCACCATATGTGCCCTGGACTGTTAACTTTAGAATAGTTTTTATATCATAGAGATATAGATTTGTATTTTTTCCAATAGTTTTCTGTTATATGTACCTGAATCCAATTCTAAAGTATATATCTTCCTATTCTTCTATTTACTTCTTTTCTATCCCTGGCACAGATACACATAGATGCACACATAAAAGGAAACACTGTGATAAGCTAGAGACAATTAGTCCAGTCCATATAGTCCAATTGATGCTCTCGGTCCAGTTGAGAGCATTTCCCACCAACTCTGTATTTAGTGACATTGGCCATGATGGACATACCAGAGAACTTAACATAACCAAATTCTAATTTTTTTAATTTACTTTTTAATCCCAGACAACAGTTGTTAACCCAGCACACTACTGGGCATGCACACACATACACACAACACACGTATACCACCTGCCCAGATATGGTAGATAATCTCTCGCTCCTGGTTTGCAGAGGTACATTGCCACTTTATTTTGCTTATTCTATTTTCTCCCCTCAGAGGAACATGCATCCATCCTCTATGTCATTACAACAATCTCTGCCAAGTAAATATCAACTTATTTTTCAAAATCCTCTACAAAAATAGTCACTATATAAGACCTTCCCACATTTAACTGTTCATCTTAGAATTAAATTCACCTTTCTTGTTCTCTGCTGCAGTTTCTTTGCACTGCAACTAAACTAGTTAGAGGTTTTTTTTTTTTTTTGCTTTATTATCCTCCCACAGCCATGTCAGTAAGTTGAGATGTCATAGAGGGTAAAAAAAGCATATAATTCTTTATACATCACTCAGTATGATTGAGCTGATCTCAATTCATTGCATTTCAGTTGAAATGGAATAAGAGTTTGCTGAGCCTAATTGGTTTTATTAAGAGTGTGGAAGTATCTGTGGATGAAGGATGTTTTATTATATTTTTAGAACTTTGTAATGTGTGTGTGTGTGTGTGTGTGTGTGTGTGTGTGTGTGTATGTTCATCCAAGAAGGTTACTGAAACTCCATTGTCATGGCTATTTGGCAGGCTGGAAAGTAAGGAAAGTTTAAAAAATAAAAAGAAAGAATAAAGAACAAAAGTGCAACATCTGATGAGAGAATTTTAGAATGCCCATCCACACATTTATTTCTACCTCATAGTCTAAATCTTAGTCACATTGAATACATAATGTAATAGAGACTCTAAAATGAATCTTTTAGTTTTGAAAATCTTTGCCTTAAATAAAAATATTTAAAGAAGATCTGTAAAGAAAGGAGATATGTTATGGCAACATGTAGTCTCTGTCACATTATATCATAGTAGGAGAATAAATTAGAAAATATTAATATGTCAGTATCAGAATTAAATATCAGCAACAGGAATTTAATATTTTTATATATATACACACTTATGAAATTTTCATCTTTGTTACCTTTTATAATACTGCTTACGACTGGTGGAAAGGGTATTTGATTAAAGAAAGAGAGATTTTGTTAATTAAAATAAATATCAAATGGTCTTATGGGACAATATCTTAGTCTATTTGGTATTCCATGACGAAATATCATAAACTGGGTGGTTTATAAACAAAAGGAATTTATTTATTACAGTTCTCAAGGTTGGAAAGTTCATGATCAAGCCACCAGCAGATTCAGTGTATGGTGAGGACCTATGTCCTGATTCAGAAAAGGCATGTTCTCCAAAGCTTCATATTTAAAGGGGCAAGGTAGCTCTCTGGGGTCTGTTTTATAAGGGCACTAATACAATCCAAGAGGGCTCTGCCCTCATGACCTAATCACCTCATAAATATCCCAACTCCTAATTCCTTGGGGATTAGGATTTCAACGTACGAATTTTAGGGATTGTGTTGCAGTGCATTGAAAATAATATTAGCAAAAAGTGTGATTATTTATAGATTTCGAAGACTATAAAAAATCTAACATTATCTCTATCCATATACAAAAATATCTTATATTTGCCCCATCAAAATCAAGCCAGAATGATGTCCAAAACACAGAATGCATTGCTCCACCACTTTAGGATGAAACTTGGATCCTGGAAGAATGACTGCAAAGTAGAAAGGCCTGTGAAGATTGTGGAAAAGGAGAGAATTAAGAAGACTAGGAGGACAGAAAACTAGAAAGAAAGATGGGACTTTCAAATGCTATGGAGATAGAAAGGAATTCCGTATGTATTTGAAATTATATAACAGTAAAAATCATGTTTCCTGCAATGAACTTTAATCAAAGCACTTATGACATTGCTGTCATAAGTGAAGTGTCATGTATGCACCCTGAAGTCATTGAAAGTATCTGGGGGAAACAGAAAAATAACAAAGTTTAGATATCTGTTTTGGAAGATGGTGGCAGAGTGTATAATTTATGCATTTTGAATGACTGGACAGTGAGGCAGGAAGATTGGTAAGGCATCAAACCAAAAGTTCAGGAAGAAAATAATGAGCTCCAAATGAAGGCACCAATATCGCAAAGGGAAGCATGGATGTAAAAAATCTTGTCAAGTCATATCACTAGGATTAGCAAGTAATTGGCTGTGGAAATTTGAAGAAAATATGACTAAAATTTCTTGTGTGAGTCACGGGGTAGAAGACTGGGTTGCTTATCAAGATAGAGAAAGCATTGGAAAGAAGGTATTTGTTGAATAAAGAAGTATGTGCAATTTGAGTAATATTTATTTTTATCTGCTAAATGTCCAAATTGTAGGTGTTCTTTAATTACTGGAGGAAGAAATATAAGTGTGTAACTCAAGATAGAAATACAGATATTTAAATTGCCTCTGCTAGAAGAACAGATAGTTTTTGGAGGTCAATGCAAATAAGAATATAGGCCAAGAGGAAAAAAATAAAAAGGAGCAAAGACTGAAATTTGAGGAAATCTTCCTTAAAAAGACTAATAGATAAAAGACAGCTGTAAAAATACTGAGAAAAGGCAATGAAGCGTAGAAACAATTCAGCACTTAACATTTTAAGTTTTGCATGCTCTGCCAATTCATACATTTTCCCACAAGAGAAATAAAAACAGATATAAACAAAACAACAATAATGATTGAATCTATTAGGGTACTTGATTGCCCGCCTCAGAAAATGACTATAAGTATTTTAAAAAATAGGCAAAAATCGGAGATTCAGAGATAAGAGACTGGATGTCAGCTGCCATGAGAATGATGTGTTCTGCAACAAGAACAAAGACAAGTGCCCATGTGGTGGCCCACATAATGTTCTGCCTCTGCAATGACTTTTTTCTAACTCGTCCATTCTCCTAACCCTTCCACTTTTAGTTCTTAAATTTCAAAGGGCCAAAAAGTAAGTGGCTGCCCATCTCTACAATACATGCCTGCCCTATGACTGTGCTCAGAGAGGAAGCTTGAAAAACTGATTCCCCGTGGTTCAGAAGGCAACACTGCCTGCCTCATTACTACACACAATGGAGAGTTCCGCAAAAAAGGATGAGGGGGATAATAGCGTGTGTGTTTGTGTGTGGGAGCGTATACAGAGAACCTGGGAATGTTCACGACATGCTGAGTGTTTATAATGTACCACATGCTGAGCTAAAGAACTAACATGCATGCTCTTAGATAATTATCACAAATTGTGCGGTTTTATTACTCTCAATGTACAAAATAGGAAATTAAACTTTAGAGGATTAAATACTTTCTCTAAGGTCACACAACTTATAAATGCAACAAGAATGAGAACTCAGCAAATTAAGTTACATACACAAATTTGATCATATTCAGGGCACTTACAACTTTAACAGTTTTCTTTATGATTAACTTGCCTCAGATAATTCAACTAATTAGCAACTGAATTGTAACTAAAACTGTTAACTAATGTAGTATTGTGGGTACATAATAAAATGCTCTCTCCCAAGGAATTGGAAATAATGGGAGTAAGAACTATTGCTCAGGCTCAACATCTCTAATCATGAGGGAAATGCAAATCAAAACCACAACGAGATATCACTTAACTACAGTGAGAAGGGCTTTTAACAAAAAGTTACAAAACAACAAATGTTGGGATGGATGTGGAGAGATAGGAACACTCGTACACTACTGGCGGGACTCCAAACAAGTACAATCTCTATGGATAAAAGTATGGAAATACCTCAAAGAACTAAAAGGTGAACTACCATTTGATCCAGCAATCCCACTACTGGGTATTTACCCACAGGGAAAAAAGTCATTTTATAAAAAAAAGACACTTGCTCTCAAATGATTATTGCAGTAAAATTGACAATTGCAAAGATGTGGAATCAACCCAAATGCCCATCAATACATAAGCGGATTAATAAAATGTGGTATATGTATACTATGGAGTACTACTCAGCCATAAAAAAATGGTGAACTAATAGCTCTTGTATTATTGCGCATGGAGCTGGGGCCCATTCTTTTAAGTGAAGATCACAAGAATTGAAAAAAAAAAAACCCACCACGTGTACTCACCATTAAATTGGAACTAATTGATCGACACCTGTGTGCACATATGGAAGTAACATTCATCGGAAATCAAACAGGTGGGAGGAGGCAGGAAGGGATGGGTAAAATCACACCTAACAGGTACAATGAACACTATCTGGGGGACGGGCACTCTTATAACTTCTACTCAAACAGTACAAAACCAATTTACATAACCAAAACGTTCGTACTCCCATAATATGAAATAAAATATGAAAAACAAAAACAAAATTTTGGGTAAGACCAAATTTAAGAGGTTAGGAGAGCATAAGTCCATCACCCAACTTTATGGTTGGGTATGAGGGTAAATAAGAGGAAGTAAGGATATTGATTTAAAAATAGATTAAGTAGTGGAGATTTATTTGAAAAGGTTGTTTGAATGTTAAGCATTTCTATTCTCTCCTTTTTATTGAAAATATGTGTGTTTCCCTCCTCCCTGCCTCCAACCAAATAAAGGGTAATATAAACAGGAGTATTTGGAAAACATGATCTGTGTTCTCTGGAGATTATGGGGTTCAGAGATTAGTGTAAGACCCCTTCCTGGAGCATTCTACATATAAGAGATTTGATGTGGTCACCTGTGGTAACAGAATGCAACAAGAACCACCCATCTTTCCAGATTCTGGCAGGTCTTCCCAACCAGGGAAGGCTTCAGGTCCACCCCATGGAAGGCAGCTGAGTTCGAATTACCCAGAAAATATACCAGCCCAAGTGAACCAACTGCATGTGAGTCACTATATCAAAAAGACTGTAGGGGAATATGTATGGGAAAAGTGACCAAGAGGAAACTGAACCACTTGTACCAGAAAGAAATACAGTGGAAGTTTCCGAAAAGAGCCTCCAAAATTCACAAAAGACTCCCATGAAGCAGAATGCTAAATAAGTCTTCAAAATCAGGGTACATCCAGTCTCCTCACCCCTTCCTCCCTCCCTCTGCTTCCTGGGACCTGGAGGCTAAAAGTAAACGAGGAAAAAAAGTAAAAGTGAAAGTGGAATAAACACTATAATTGTCCACCCCCTCCTCCTTGCTGTCTTACAAAACCATGTCAGGAACAATTGAAACTTGAACATTAGACTTGACTATGCTTCTTTAATATCTGAAGATGATATAGTTTATTAGCAAATGAAGGTGAGCAGAAAAACTCAGGGATATGCCTAAGATTTTTGAGTCATGAAAGGATGATTTGATAGAGCATGCTTGAAAGAAGAGTAAGAACAACAAAAAATTAAAGTTGATTTCTGCTAGCTTACTACTCTGGCTTATTCAATAAATCAGCTTTAATTGTAAAAGGCCACCTGAAAAAGACAAACTGGTTGTCAGTCTGTGAGGTAAGACTGTAAATAAATTGAATTAATAAACATCTCTAAAGAAAGAATAAGCCAACAGTGAGGAATAGAGATGGACATCCACAGAAGAAAACATTTGCAAATCATATTAGAAGACAATATGCCTAAAGAAAGAGAGAGAGACAGAGAGAGAGAGAGAAAGAGAAAGAGATGTGTGTGGAGGGGCTAAGGGGGTAATTAAATAAATAGAAAAGTGATTATAATGATATGTAAATATTAGTAAGTGCTAACAGGTAGGATGCACTCTGCTAAGCATTATGACGGAGTCACTTGTTTTCATGTCAAAAAGTAACACAAAGCAATTATTATCATTCCTATTGTACAAAATAAGAAATCAAGTCATAGAAAGGTTAGAGAACTTGCCCAAGGTCATAGCTAGTAAATGTCAGCAGAGATGCATACAAGGCTATAATTATTAACTTAATTGTTGGAACAAACTGTGTGAGTACCAAGTCTTAAGAGGACAGGATAGAGGCATTGAATTCTCCTAAAAAAGGATTTAGTTTGGCCTTTTGGCCAATTGTGTTAAATCAAGCTAACCTAATTTTTCATTTCACTGAGTCTGTTGGAAATTAAGTCTGATCCCATTAATGTTGTCTAAGCTGAATACTTTTGGGGGAAAAATAACTGTATTAAACCATAAAGACACAATTTGTAAAATGTATTAGATGTGATTATAACGTGACGGATTATTTTTATAAGCATACCAAGCTTATAAACTCCAACGAATATTGAACTTTACATTATTAACTTTGGAAGAATAGCCCATATTGTAACGAAGCTCTTCTTCTTGAAAACTTTTTTTGTCCTCTTCTCATTTTGAATTTAGCTGAGAGTTTGTTTTCAATGCATGTAAAAAACATCTGACTTTACAGAAAAATAATGTTATTTAACAAAAAATTGTTTTACCCAGTTTGTTAAACCAGATTGTCCCCCCAGTGCTTTTGGCTTGTTTCTTGAAATCAATCCATTTTCTAACTACAAAAGTATATAAATATTGAAGGTTTCTGTAAGACTGATATGCCCTTTCTGAAGACATTTTTTAAAAGAATATTTTATAAATAGTCTGATCAGTGGCAACATCAGCAATAGAAGTTCATAGATTACAAGGTGATTTTTTGACAAAGATAACTCTCAGAATGTATTTGAAAAATATCAATCTCATATTTTAATATTTAGAGTCACAATATTTGCTAACTGAATAATAGTAAATACATACTCATGCATCTAGTGATTGATTTGAATCAAGAGCCTCAATATATTAATAGTATTATGCCAAGTCATTCCACTTTTGAGTTCACATATTATATCTATAAACAAACACAATCTTAACTACAGAAAAGAAAGCATTATGCCCTATTATGTTGTCTGTGGAATTACTTACAATTGCACACAATGGCCAGCAATTTAATAAAATGTGAAACTATTGTAGTTTTTATTTATGACAACTGTGAACATTGTGTGACCATTTTAAAAAAGAAAAGATGACACCTGGAAAGCTAACTGGCAGAAACCACATGAAGCACTTAAAGGATGGTTGGAGTATGTGGTAGATTTAGTGATAAATGTCCTTTTCATTTTTTTCTTTCCTTTCATTATTTTTTCACCATATTTTCAAATCTTTCAACATAATTCAACATGATACATTACTAAAATTACAAAATATTAGTATTTGATATTTAAATAAAAATAAAAGAGGTATAATTACATAGGTGTGACTACCAGGAGGTAAGAAAAGTGAGGGCCACTTTAGAAGTTGCATATCGCAGCTTGTTTTCTGGCCCCCACAAGGAGTCAAATCACTCCCATAGACAAATTATTCCTACCCCCTCCTTAGGTTTTTCAAAATTTGCCTCCAATTATAGTATTTGCTTAAAATCCAGACTCTCATTTTATATATCAGGACCGGGTGTGAATGAGGCTCTGGGTTCTTAAGTACTTCTTCCGAAATACAGTTCAAATTGGTCTCTATCTGTGAAATTAAACAGACGATGTACCTGCCTTCTCATGCACTCAATAAAAAATGGTGGAATAGACACAGGATAACTGTTCCAGATATTCTTGTTTAAAAATGGGAAGAGTCGGAGGCACAAAGCAATCGCTGACTCATACCAATCTCCATGTCCAGTTAGGTGAAGGCTGCAAGTTTCTTGACTAAGTTGCAAGTCTCTGGAATAATTCTCCATTGCTTTTGTGTTACACTTTGGAATCTTGGTTCTGCCCTCTGAGTTAACTTTCTTTTTCCACGCTTGCTTTTGCAGGTGTTTGCTTCTGAGTTGCTCTTTCAGCCTGCTTCCTGCCAGTGTAATTCAGAAGGTCCAAAGGACTTTCCTCATTCTGTACTGTTTCTGTCTCCTTCAGTGAATGCTGGTACTGTCTGCATATGTAATTCTCAGTAAATTCTGCATACCTGATTCTTTAAAAAAAAAAAAAATGGTGAGGTAGATATTCCGTGAATCTTCTTAGGAACCAATTCATTAGACAAAATCCTCAACTGCAGATCTTTTCAAGATAAAGCATCTTCTCTACCTTTGCCGCCTTCTGAGATTCCAAACCTATATTTAGCATTCTAATGCTAGAGGAAAACTTTGAATTACTCAATTAGGACTTACAATAATTACCCAGTGTATTAACACCTAATAATAATGAATAAACTGCAACACTCTGAATTAAAATTAATTTCAGATTCCACTTTAAAAAGTTTACCTTAGATTCTGAAAGCTGTTTAAGCACAAATGTGAACAGCCTGTTATCATCTGAAAAGACATAAACATAAGAATATAGCTATAAGGAAATTATTCATTATACTAACTTAATTTGATAATAAAAATACTGAAAAGATTGGTATATAGACTAGAACTTGTTTTCATGGAAATGTATATAACCATAAAATAGCATAATGAATTCTCGAAGCTAAATAATTATCTGAAATAAAACTAAGAACAAAGAAAAGCAAACAATATAAAACTTAGGGACGTACTTGAAGCCTAAAACTATTTTCATTTATGTACATAATTGCATTTGATACACAATTCAATCAAGATTGTTAGCCAGATTTAAAAATGGATGCTCAAAAATATTTGACAACACAAACAAGGACAGATCTGGAGCCAGGGATGGCAATATTTGCCAGTGATTTTCAGTGGGGGTACGGCACTAGATTTAGTGTTAGAGAAAGGTAGCTTTATTACTTCCTCTCTAGCTAAATCATAGCATAAGGATGTATATTTTAATGGAAATTGATTTTTATTGAACGATATTATTCTAATCAATAGCCATTTGCTAACACAACTCATCCACTTTATGTGAAAATTTGCCTCTCCTTAACTGTGGCTTTGAAATCCGTGGTACTAGGCTACCAGGAGAACTCTTTTAGACCACTTAAATGTTATTATCAGAAATGATACTGTAGACTTTAGTTTTGGGGGCTGTTTCCCCTATATTTACAGCATTTTTTAAGTCTGTCAGCCACCTCCTATCACTTTTTTTTTCATTTTTTGTTCTTGAAAATTCATAAAGAAAGCTTAGGGCAAGCCAATTGAACCCAGGTAAATGGATGACACTGATTTTAATGGTAAAGCTTGTCCAAGGAACAATCTTTTTTTGTACATGAAACAGTGACATTTTTAATTTATAAAGTCAATTTCTTTAATTCAAGGGTATCATATTCTTTCTCCTAACATACTAAAGGGCTTTTAATTGAATATTTTAAAATTCACCTAGTAATAAATTTGATAGCTAAGTAATCTAATTTGTCTTAATGATCTCAAGTTTATTACAGTACTTTGCTTGCTTTTATAGGAGAAACAGAAAAGATATAAAATATGGCTATTTATCTCTTGAAATTTTCAATTTATTTAGGAGATTGAGACAAAAATAAAAGAATTAAAATATTTATAATAATCAAATTTAAATAGTCTCTAAATAAAATGGTATAAATTAATAGATAATTCATTATTGGTTGTAATAATTGATGGATTATTTTAACTGGGACATGAGCTGACTTTGAAAAATGAATAAATGTTGCCAATAAAAATAAAGAAATAGAATCATTTTAATTATGAGGAGCAGTATGAAGATTTCATTAAATACTTGCAGAATTGAAAGCAAGATAGCTCTTAATAAAATTTAATTTTATGTACATTTTATTTATATTGATTTCTATTTGTGTACTTTATAAATGATATATATACATGTTTATGTATAGTGTCTATGTAAGTGGGAAAATCCTCAAAATTAAAATAAAGAATGTCCATATATTTGCTCTCTAGATTTTAAAGAAATTATTGAAGCTACTTAAGTTTTTTGAGCATGGAATATAAATATTAATTAAATAGGTAGCAAGTTATCTCTGTCCACTTGTGTTACTGAAACAAAATACCTGGGAGTAGGTAATTTATAAGAAAGGAAATTTATTTCTCACAGTTCTGGATTCTGGGAAGTCCATGATCAAGGCACCAGCAGGTTGGGTGTCTGATGAAGACCCCATTCCTCATTGATGATGCCTTGATGCTGTGTTCATATGGAATAACACAGGCAAAACTATGTCTTCACATGGCAAAAGAGAGGAAGGCAAAAGGTACTAGGGAGCTCCCTTTAACCTCTTTTTTAAGAGCATTCTTGAATGGATCAGTGCTCTTAATCACTTCCCCAAAGCCTCATCACTTAAAAGCATCACCTTGGGGTTTAAGTTCCAACATGTATTTTGGAGGGACACATGCATTCACATCACAGCACAAGTCAAAAGATAATTTGTAGTGGAGAAAGAAAGAAAACAGTAAAGATTCCCAATGCTTGTTTGCTAAGTATGTTTAGTCAAATAAATCAAAGAAAGCATTCCTCAATTCCATAACTCTAAGCAAATTAAATAAAGACACCAGAGTGGACATATGTAAATATATTACATACTTTTAAACAGCTGCAATGCATTTTAGATTAAAACAGATGTAAAAAAGATGAAAACGCAGTGAGATCCATGCACTTAAAGAAATTGTTTGAATTGTGCATCTTATTCCTCACTTTCCAAATATGTTTTTGTGTATGAAAGTTGCCTGTAGTTTTAGATACATTACACTAAAAATATGCTACTAGTTTTGTGTATATTGCTAGAAGAAGAAAATTACTTTAAAGCAGATCTTCCTTCTACTGTAAATTATAACTTAAGTAACCTCTCTTGTGTCAACCTAAATAACAAACAGAGAGACTCTCTAAAAGAGACTCCCATTTTCATAGAAAAAATGAGAATAACATGATTGTTTTAAATCAATTATCCTTGGCTACAAGGATCAATAACAAGAGTAGTACCAGTCCAAGGTTCAACAGGAAGTTGCTGGGCAGATTTTATTTATATTTATGTAAATAAATATATGGTTGCAATGGACTTTGTGCAAGGTAGTGGCTTTTGCAGAGTCTTCCGTGATAGTTCTTGTTATCAGGCATCCGTGCATGAGAGCCCTCCCTTCGTGGCCTTCCCAGATCTATTTGTCAGGGCTTTTAACATAAGTCACTCCATTTTGATTCTGACAATCTTAGTACTTAGTCACACAAGTGCATGTAAATAAAGATAACATTGCCATGAGAAGGGGGAAAAATACCTATTTTTATGATTTTTTAGAGGAGAGACCCACCGACCCAACAGTCTATATATATGCCAGTTGATAATGAGGAGACATGGAGATTTGGGGAAATACAGGTATTGAAACTTAGTTCTTTTCTCTTTCGAGTTTTAATTTGTTGCCAATTGGGGTTTTCTGGTGGGACAAAAACAGAGTGTCATTAAACCGCCAGGGGGAAAAGGCAAGATTGGCCTTAAGCTGCTGTGCCCCATAGTAACTTTAGGAGCCCTAGCAATGTCTAATGAGAAAACATTTTCTAAACATTTTAATTAAGTAAACTATGCAAGATAACATAGAAAGAAATGGCAGAGTAGCGTTTCAACCTTAATAGCCTGACTCTGGAACCCTAGCCTTAGTCAGATGTTTATACTCCACCAAAACCCTCAGAAGGACTGGATATGAGGTAGACCCCTCCATCCTCCCTAAGGGCAGATGCATTACCAATTCATAGCCAGTAAGTGCATAGTCTTTCTATAACAGCAATAATCTCTGGTAGCAGTAATGGTATTCCCCAGACTCAAAACGCATGTGTCTGAGTTCAGGTTTAAGTACAAAGAGAAAGAAGATTCAACCTACTTGTTAGTGCTTAGGGTTGCTGGAATTTTCAGAAATGGAAGGGAGTTGAATTTGGGTATTTAAAGTTATTCTGCTTTTAAGTAAGTGGTAAACTCAACATTAAAAAAGCAGTCTCCCACAGGCATGGTGGCTCATGCCTGTAATTCCAGCTTTTTGGGTGGTGGATGTTGGAGGATCACTTGAAACCAGGAGTTGGAGACCAGACTGGACAATATAACAAGACCCTGTCTGTACAAAAATATCAAAAAAAAAAAAAATAGCCAGTCATGGTGACATGTGCCTATAGTCTTAGCAACTTGGAAGGCTGAGAGGGGAGGCTCACTTGAGCCCAGGAGTTTGAGGTCTCAGTGAGCTACGATCACGCCACTGCACTCCAGCCTTGGCAACAGAGTAAGACCCTGTCTCAAAAAAAACAAAAAAACAAAAAAACAACTTTCTTTTGAAAACAGGTATAGTGGGTTGAATTATGGGTCCCCAAAAAGATGGGGAAAAGGGGCTTTGCAGATGTAATTAAGTTAAGGATCTTTAGAAGACTTAATCTTAAATTTAGGGTGGGCCCTAAACCTAATAACCAGTGTCCTTATGAGAGACATAGAGATTAGACACAGAGGGGAAAGCTACTTGAAGATGAAATAGATTGAAGTCAGGAAGGAACAAAAGGAACACCTGGAGCCACCAACTTGGAAGAGGCAAGGAACTGATTCTCTCCCAGAGCTTTTGGAGGGACCACCATCCTATTGACCCCCCAATTTTAGACTCTGGCCTAACAATTTATGACAGAATAAATTTATCTTCTTTCCAGCCACCCAGTTCACACTAATGTGTTATAGAAGGCGTAGGAAATTAATATAAGATTAAATAAAAATCAGTCATGCTTGGCCTTTATAATATTAATTAAAATATTGAAACAAGAAAAATTCTGATACTGTCACTTTTTAATCTCTCACATGGATATGCAAGTAAAACATTTTAGATGCCAAATATTTGGAAAAAGCATTTTTTAAATAAAAACAAAATAAAAATAGAATAACATATATCTGACATTCTGATTTTTAAAAGCATTCTAGAGCTCCTACATATTTGTTTTAGGCAGGTGTCATTTCACCCCTTATAGGTGGTATAAACAGATGGTTAGGTACATTAATTTCAGACAATATGGGTTAACATTGAGGCTCTGCTACAATAAGCTGTGTGTCCTGGGAAAATTGTTTACCTTCTCATAGGATAAATTTATTATACCTGTCTCTAAAATGAGCAAAATAAGACTGCCTATCACATAGAGGTTCTGAAGACTAAATAATATAAATGCATGCAATTGTGCTCTCTATATTGATATTAGGATAATAGTTCTTCAGAGAGGTAGAGTGATGATTGCATAGATAAGACACAAAAAATATTTAGCAGAGTGTCAGACATATAACATCACAGTAAATTTTGTTTTTTAAATTATCACTAATATACTGATTATTGTTATTGTATTTTCAATATCATTTTAATTATTTTCAATTAAAGTCAAATGAGAATGAAGGTTTATAAGAATCTAATTTATCTTTTTAAATGGAAAACCTATATAAAGCTCTTTACAATAGATTTTAAAATTTCAGAAAGAATAATTTATTTAAATGTCTAAAATGTAGCATTCTTCCATTTAGTTAGTATTTACTCAAAAATCAATCAAAATTTGTTTGTCGATAGCTTTTATAATTTTAATTAACTCTGAACATCTGTGTAGTTAACTTTTGCAGCAGGTTACTTTATCAGTTTGCTACTACGAAGCACAAATATTTAAAATATTTTTATTGTTAGGTCATTTTTTGGGTAAATAGAAAAGGTCCAGGTAACTCACATACATGTTCAGACTAAAATTTTTTTTAATTTAATTTAATTTTTTTTTTATTTCAGCATATTATGGTGGTACAGATGATGAGGTTACTATGATGCCCTTGCGCTCCCTCCCCCCCAAGTCCAAGCTTCAAGTATGTCCATTCCCCCAGAGGTGCGCATCGCACTCATTGTTTGTGCGTATGCCCGTCCCCTCCTCCCCCCCTCCCCCTGCCCAGCATCTAATACATGTTATTCTTACATGTGCACTTAAATGTTGATCAGCTAATACGAATTTGATGGTGAGTACATGTGTGCTTGTTTTTCCATTCTTGGGATACCTTGCTTAGTAGAATGTGTTCCAGCGCTTTCCAGGAGTATACAAGAGGTGCTATATCACCATTGTTTCTTAAAGCTGAATAGTACTCCATGGTATACATATACCACATTTTATTCATCCACTCATGTATTGATGGACACTTGGGTTGTTTCCACATCTTTGCAATTGTGAATTGTGCTCCTATAAACATTTGGGTGCAGGTGTCTTTTTCATAGAGTGACTTTTGCTCTTTTGGGTAGATGCCCAGTAATGGGATTGCTGGATCAAATGGTAGATCTACTTGTATCTCTTTAAGGTATCTCCACATTGCTTTCCACAGAGGTTGCACTAATTTGCAGTCCCACCAGCAGTGTATGAGTGTTCCTACCTCTCTGCATCCA
>RJWJ010028747.1:0-21202 GCA_004363605.1 Indri indri | reverse complement strand
TAGGGATGTAATATGGTGTAGTCACTTTCGAAAACAGTTTGGCAGTTCCTCAAAATCTTACAGTTATCATATGACCCAATAATCCCATTCCTAAGTATACACCTAAGAGGAATGGCTAAGTGCAGTATATCCATATGATTGAATATTATTTGGCAATGAAAAGGAATGAAGTACTGATATATATTTAATACATATAATATAATGGATGAAAACATTATGCCAAATGAAAGAAGCCAGTCATACATGATTTCATTTATAGGAAATATGCAGAACAGGCAAATCAACAGAAATAGAAAGTAGATTGGTGGTTGCCAGGATCTGAGAAAAGGGAAGAATGACGACTAATCACCTTTGGATTCTGGATTTCTTTGAGGGGGGTGATAGAAATGTTCCAAAATTAGATAGTGCTGGTGATTGCAAAACTCTGTAAATATACTAAAAACCACCGAATTGTACACTTTAAAAAAGATGAATTTTATGGCATATGAATTATATTTCAAACCTATTACTGATTTTAAAAAAATATTACTCAAGGTATTTTGGGCATAAAGAACAAAAGAATTTCAGAAAGTGGAGACATTATTTCTAGGTTGAGTGGTGGGTAAATTGAGGATTTATAAAAGAGGTATGTTTGAGTGGAGTGGCTTTTAAGGAAGATGAGCATGTAGATACATAGCTGGATGGCACCGTGTTGCATGAATCAGAGGGAGAGAGAGCCCACTTGTGGAGGTACCCTTAGTCATCTCTTGAATCAGTCTGAGAAGGATTTCCTCTTTTAAATTAGCTGAAACTGGAATTACTGTGGTTAGCTTCTGGGCCTTCTGATAGCACCTTGATGAATTTGAAAGTCCTCACACACAGATACTATTGTACTTCATTTCCTGGGAAAATGAATCACAGTTTCCTAGTAAAGAGCTGTGGGGGGCTGCGAAACAATGGCGTGTGGGCCCTTGCTCAGCCAGTCACCTCTTTTTTCTTCTATTCCTTGCCACTTACGGGGTTTTTTTGCAGTTGTTTTTTGTTTTCTCTTTCCTTCCTCTCCAATTTTTCTCTTCCTTTTTGCTCCTAACCACGTCTGCTTCTTCCCTGTCCCTCAGCTTTACCTCCTCATCTCCAATCATAAGATCGTTCGGCACAGAAAATCACCAATATTCTTTGTGCAACATAAAGAAAGCTTCATGGGAGCTAAATGAGAGAAAACAGATTGCAAAAACCTTTCCATGAAACACATATGGAGGCATTCACATGTAGGCCATGTTAAAGAACATTTTAATGGAAAATATGCTAACTATGATAAAGTTCTTTTCTATGTAAACTTAATATCCAAGTCATTGGGGTATAGAGGAGGCTCTCTGGGAGTATTGTTTCAAGCCTGTGACTCCAGAGCTCATAAGGATTTCAACATTCCCATCTGCCACTTGCCATTAAACTCTCTCCTGCCATTTTGATGTCTCGTGTTTTGGTGTCCTGAATAGCAAACGTATGACCCTTGATTGCCTCAGGTACTGGATTATGAAAGGGTCACCACATTCCTGAGATCCAGGGAACTAAAAGATTGTTTCATTTTCAAAGGTTCACAGTGAGGCCATCAAACTGATCCCAGCTACCTAATTTATCATCTCTACCAAACACTTTTGATCTTGGATTGCATTAAAATTACATAGCATATTGATAAGGACATTTTTTTAAATTGCTACAGGCAGTCCCATCAAAGTTAGCCTTTTTTTCTAAGGACAAGAATGCACATGCAAGTGCACTGTTGCTGTGTGGGCACAGAGTTGTTGGAACTCTGAAGTCTTTTTCTTCAGTTTGTCCAGTGTTTTTTGTTTGTTTTGTTTTTTGTGGGGAGGATGTTGGTGATGTGATAGTTAAAGGCACTGAGGGTAGATGGGTGGATGGGTTTATTCTTTTGTTCAATTCAAGTGAGGTTTTCAAAGTTGCAAGGAGCCCTGATATTGAAGAACAGAGCTGTGATATCTTGAGAGGGAGAGAAAGAGGGAGGAAGCCCGGGCCAGGTTTGGAATCAGGAGGTCTGCTTTTATGGTGTTTTTTTTTTAAACCTGTCACCCAGCTTAGGAGGTCTACTTTTGAATCTTAGCTCTGTCACTTACTGTTTATTCAAGCCAAGTTGTTTCATCTTCCTGAGCCTGAGTTTTGCCAGACTGAAATGGGATAGTTAGGAAGATTTGTGTTGTCTGGCATATTGTATGTTGAGTCTTGTAGGGACTTTAGCAATTTTACCATTC
The DNA here is from genome assembly GCA_004363605.1 of Indri indri. Classification (NCBI taxonomy): domain Eukaryota; kingdom Metazoa; phylum Chordata; class Mammalia; order Primates; family Indriidae; genus Indri; species Indri indri. The sequence goes on along the minus strand of RJWJ010028747.1, from coordinate 18,956 downwards.
ATATTTTTAGTAATAATATTTTAATGATATATAACATTAAAACTCCCCTTTTGGTATAAGTATAGTTCTAGAGGTATAATCTGAATACATTACTTAAACCATAGTTTGTGAAACCTGGTTATAGCTGATAGTCTGTAAATGTAAATCAGTTGTAGTCCAGAAGTTTATGCTCAAGGTGGTGCTGTTTCCCCATAAATTGGATGATGTTTTACATTTATTTTATGTCTCTCTGTTGCAAATCAAGCAAATAACTGGATATATATTTAGGACCATTTCTGCCTTCCATAGTCCCCTTTCAAGGCCCCACCCAATATCATATTGTAGAAATGCACGTTTGTCCCATATTCCCTATAACACACATATGACAGTTGAGTCAAAGTATACTGGTTGACCTGTGACATTTTTGAAGACATTTGTTAAAACAATACATACAACAGCTTGCTTTTTGTATAATGGAGTAAATTTGTTTTTTAGATCTCAAATATTTGAAAACCTTGTAAGCCCTGGTTTCTCATAGAACAAAGGACCTAATACAGTTCTTCCCCAAACTGATTACAGTACAAGGGAAAATATTCCTGTTGAACCTCGTTTTTGCTATAATCTCTGTCAGGACCATCATATTAATCATTTCCTCCTCCTGTCAGAAACTAGACGTGCATTTTGTAGATGTGATCATTCCGTGCTTGATGTGAATTGTTTTGTTTTGTTTGTTTTTAGATCCGGGGATTTCTGTCACGGTTTGATAATGTCCTTCCTGTCAGCCTAGCATTTGACAAATGTACAGCTTGTTCTTCCAAAGTAAGTCATTTTGCATTTGAGGGACTCGATTTTAAAAGTGAGCCCGTTAGCATTTGACCTTTGCCTTACCAGCCAGCGCCATAGAAACCAGCTAAGGGCCTTTTGTGGGGGAGGGGTGAGGTCTAAACAACCAGAAAGGACTTTCTTGTTTTCATTTATCTGTATTTGTTCTCATAGAGAAACCAGCCTGAGAAAACTTGCTTTATAGTTTATAGAGAAAGACTGAGTTAGGTATTTTAGCCCTGTATCAAGGCTTTCATCATGGAAATTTTGGCTTGAATTTGAACTTTAGTGATCTTGGTTCCTCCCCAGAGGGTTCCCTCCTTGTGTGGACCCTCATAGAGCAATTTTTAAGCATTACCACAACGGTGGGGGATTCCAGGCAGTCTGGCTGTGTGTCTTTTGGAGATCCATATAGTGACAAAGAAAAAGTAAACAGATTAGGGGACTGGATGGGGAGCCAATAAAAGGGCCGCTTCAGCTTTGATCTTTCCAGAGGCTCTAAAAATAGAACTGGTATGTTGCCCATTGTAATGGGAATGGCTGATGTATCTCAAAACTGTAGTGATGGCATCTCATTTTTTAATAGGCTTTGAGATACCATCTGAGTTATTTTTACACGTATACTGTGTGTGATAGCTGACTTCCATTTGGGTGTTCCTGTAAGCCTTTCAGCGTCCAGTGATTTGACCTGAGCTTTTAAGACACACCATTCTTGATGAGTAAAGATTTTCATGTCAAAGTGCTATGCAAAATAGTACTGGGGGTCACTAATCCCCAACTGTGGCCTCTCAGTTATAATTTGGTACTTCTTTTCTGTGAAGCCTTCTGGCACTGTGGAAGGAATTGAATCCTGGGGAAATGCTATCTATTCTGAGTTGACAAGCTTGCTTTGAAAACTTTACTTGAGTTATATTTTACGAGAAGCACCATCCTGACCAGTTTCTCTAAAATTGAATGTAGATTTGACAAACAATGTTGATAAATTTCGTTAAATTTAGATGCTCAAGAAGTTAATTATTTTATTTTTGCTTTGAAAGTAGACTAAGCCCTGTTTTATCATTACGCATCCCAAGTGCCTATGTTGAGATTTAAAGTTTACCATTTGTCAGTGGCTACACAAGAGCGCATTCTTTCTGTAGTTTCTGTAAGATATCTTGTATGTGCTAAAGTCAGGGCCTAAAGGATGTCTACATGCACTTCTGTCTTCAGAAATGCATGTTTTAGGATTATATGCTCTTTAGTGGAGTAATTTTTTTGAAAGGCTGAGCTTAATTGGTCTCAATATAACTTGGCAGTATTAATTTTCATATTGAGATCATTTGGCCCAGGTGCCAAAAGTTTTTCTATGGCTTTCTGTAGGTCTGGCTAGTCATTGAAATAGAGATAATTGGGTTCTCTAAGTGAAATGCAAACATTCTTTCTTGTTATATTTCTAATTAAATTAGCCCTTGATATACTGTTTATAAAACAGTCAAAAGCATACCAGCTAACTGGGGCCCTTATATTCTTTAAAAGAGCATAGCTTTGCATTTTTCTTTCACACTTATTATACGCATTAAATTAAATGTAGGTATCACTTTTTTGTTAGCAAAATGATTTCCTCTTGGTGGTCATTCTGAGAGTCCTGCTTTACATAAACATGCTGGACGATTTAATACAAACTGACTTGGATTTTAACAGCTGTGCTATTCCCATAGCGATCACTTTTCATGTGGTCTGGGTATTAAATTTCTTTTGTGCTGAAAAGCTTGCTTCATTGGTGCACGTATTTCCTTACAGTAGAAACGCAGCATTTACTTACTTGGCTACCCTCTCTATTCGCTTAGGAGAATGTCATTCTCTATTTTCTACAAACCCAACATTAATACTTTGAAATGACAGATCCAGTTACATTTTCATCTCTGTGCATCTGAATTTTTCTTAAGGCATATTTAGCATAATACTTTTTATACTGAGTCATATCATAATTGTTATTGTTTCAAAAAGATTCATTGGGGCTAAAAATGACTTTTAAAAATTTCTCCTTTGACATTCATGAAGTAATTTTTTTCCTTTGGTAGTTTTCAGTATTTTTGCTTTTTTTATGGAGGCCATGCTTGTGTCTTGATTTAATCACAAATAGAGACAGAAAGATTGGAGAGGTAAGAATAAGCTCTGCTGAGTAATAATGTTCTTATTCATTACCTTGTTCATTAAATATACATATGTATACATACATCTTTTTATATAGCCTGAGGTAGAAAAGGATACACTTCTCTGCTTCTTTGGGAGGGAAGATCAAACCATTTACCCACAAAGCATTTCTTACCTTATTTGATCTTAGCTTTGACATACAGTGAGATGAATTGTTCCATCTTACAAAAAAATATTAAAGAATCTGGGGGGGTGGGGGAGGCAGGTGTTGAGTAATTGCTTTCATTTCAGTTTCTGTTCATTGTCTTGCAAAACTATAAAATGATGGTATCTGTCACTGAAACTTCAAAAAAACCTTATTTGAAGTTTATATGAGTTGTTTTTTAGTTCTACAAAAGAATTTAGATCCAACTAGAGTACTGGGGAGTTACTACCGTAGGGAAAAGTATAATTTTGAAACTAATATTCCTGAAAGAATTTCTCATAATGCACTGAGTTAGTTTGTTATTTTAGCCTTTCACCTAAATATTTGCGGGGCAGTTAGGGTATCTTTTGGTTAACTTTCTACTTTGATATAATTTTAAACTTACAGAAAAGTTGCAAGAATAGTACAAGGAACTCCTGTATACCTTTTACCCAGATTCGCCAATTGTTAACATTTCGCCACATGTGTATGTGTTCTCTTCCCCCTTCCCTCCTCCTTTCCTTCTTCTCCCCCTATTTTTTTCTTGATTGGAGACATTGTGATCTTTTGCAACTGAATACTTCAATGTAAATTTCCTAAGAACTAGGACATTCTCTTACCTAAACATAATACACTTATTAAATTCAGGCAATTTAATGCTTGCTCCTTACTATTATCTAATCCACAATCTATATTCAAATATTGTTGTTTGTACCAGTTAATGATCGTTATAGCCTTTTCTCTCCCAGACCAGGATCAAGCATAGCATTTAGTTGTCATGTCTCTTTGGCTTCCCTCAATCTGGAAAAATTCCTCAGCCTTTCTTTATCTTTCTTAACCTCGACATTTTGATATTTTGCCAGTTATTTTTGTAGAATTTCCCTCAATTTGGATTTACCTAATGTTTCCTTACGATTAGACTCAGGTTATGAATTTTTGGCAGGAGTACCAAAGAAGTGATATTGTATCCTGTCAAGAGGCATGTGATATATTTTATCCCCTTTGGTGATGTTAATGTCCCCCTTTCTGTATTCGTAACTACCATTCCAACAGTGAAAAACCTGGCTTTCATTATCCTGAATATATTTACTCACTTGCTTAAGTCTAGAATACATAGAAACTTGTTTCAAAATTGCTAGCCCACACTACTACAGAAAATAAACCTAGCAACTAGAGTTCAATATATGTGCCTAGTTTTTTTTCCTAAGTAAAAGTAATAGACTGTGAAATGCATGAATCTTAAAACAGTTATATAAGTTTTGACAAATGTGTACACCCATGTAACCCATACTCTCCCAATCAAGATATAGAGCATTGGCATCACTCCAGGAAGTTACCTGGTACCCTTTCCCAGTCACTTCCAGAGGAAGGGGGGAGAATGTTAAATATTATGACTATTCTTTCTCTATAAGGAGTAAAGCTAGGCACCTTCGGCTATTTTATGCAACAGCCTTATTTCTGAGACCCAGAATTTGACCAGAAAATTCTCTCAGATCCGCAAAAGCAAGGCTGTGCCTGAGGAGACTGTATGTAGAATTTTCTTGCGCTCTTGTTGCACAATTCTGTCACCTACAACCTTTATGATATTTCAGGAACAGCCTGTTACAAAGAAACAGGCTCCAGACTTGGTTTGCATACCATCTGGGACCTGCCTACAGCACAGATGTAGCAAGATATGCCCAGAAACCTGATCTTGAGATTTTAATTAGTGATTAGCAACCCTAATACTATGCTCATTCTGGTGTTGACCATGCTATAGGCTCTTCTGTTGATGGGTTATGACCAGACTTCTCAAAGTGACTTGCTGTTAGCTTTTTGTGTGCATCTGGACATGTGTCCTGAGGAGTGATAGGGAAACAGTGGGATTGGAATAATAAATATCAAGTGGTATCATCAGATGGTAAATTGTACTTTCTTTTGGCCATTGTCATAGCCAGCCTGCCCATGTATTTTTTGATATTATGTAATCCTACCTTTCTTCTGTTGTATTTCCTTGTTATTTAAGAAGCATGAAATACCTGTCACCTAAGAGTTCTGCAGATGTACCATTTAGAGCATAGAAAGGCAAATCATAGATTTGGAATGAATGATTAGTTTCACTGTGTGTCTGTTAGCAGACATTCATTTATCCAACTGACATTTGAGTCCCTGCTGTGTGCCAGAGATACAAAGATGATTAAAATAGCCACTGTCATCAAGGAACACTATCTAGAGGGTGAGACAGCTCTATAAGCCAATAATGATCTCTGTTACATTGGGACATGTTCCACATTCAAGGTCTGCCCTCTTGCTGTAGCATCACAGTAGAAGTTAATTTCATAAACAGGAAAGACCAGGGAAGGTCTTGCAGAGGGTGACTTCTGAGCTGATGTTAAACAAATAGGAATTTCTAGAAACACCTGGGAGACAGAACAAGAGGAATTCCAGGCAGGAAGGATTGCATGTATTAATATGATATCCAGAGGCAAGAAAACATGGCACATTTATGAAGTTGTTCAGTGCAGCAGTTGTGACTGAGCTTGGGACACCCATTTCCCTACAAATTGTCTTCCTGTCTTTGTGAGTGCTATTTGCATTTTGGCCATTCTTTGAGTTGGATTCTGGTATACTCTGTATAACATTTGAGGCTGCCGTATTGAATTTTACAATTACATGTAAAAACTCTTGCTCACCTAGCACCAAGCTTTGGGGCACTAAGGAATCCAGCAGCTGTAGCAGTGTAGTGTGGAGGACAGAAAGTCAGGGGGTTTCCAGGGTCTTGGCTCTGTGTGCCTCGCCAGCCCACTGAGGTAACCACAGGCACTGTCCCCCCTCCCACCCGCCTCCATTTCTTCTTTTGTTCAATGAGTCAGTTGGATGAGATAAGCTCTGGCTCTCTGACACTTCAGGTTATTAGCTTTTATATTTTATATTTCCTTCATCTTCTTTTATTCTTCATTTCACAAGCAATATATTTTAATTGCAGAAAAATCAGAAAATATATTTAAGGACAAAGAAGATAACCATAATCCAACCATTCAGATCACTGGTAACTGTTTTTCTCTATCCTTCTTGACTTAAAAGAATCTGTATGTGTATATATAGGTATACATAGATAATTTTCTTTCTAAACATTTCTACTATAAATTTGAAATTAGCTTTAGATAGAGGGATTTATGGTACTGCATCAGAGATACTCCCTGCTTCTCAGATTTGATAGGGTTTTAAATCTCAGTCGTTTACAAGGACTGGCCAGAGCCCAATCGGAAGAGCTCTCCAAAGCTCGTGCCAGGAATTTTTGCATACAGTCTCTCAATGGCAAATATGACTCAAAACTGGGCTGCAGCCAGGTTTTCCTTCTCCTTTCCAAAGGGACATAAATCTCTTGATTTGGAAAATGATGAGTAACCCCCAGGTTCTCTTTTCCTATCTCAATTACCCAGCGAGGCCTCAAGTCTTCTATTGTAATGTGTGATGGATTCCATATGTATGGTTGTATGGTGTAAACTGTATCCCACATCTTATCCTTAGCAACTAGTGTTGCTCCAATCTCCAGAACTGCTTGGTTCCCAAAAGGAGATGGAATATCCAGCCAGAGCCAGTGAGGAGTATTTAGCTACAAGACTTAACCACAGAACTCTTGGCTCTTTACCTCCTTAAAAAACCTTGGACATTTCTCCCTTTGCTTCAATTTCTTCATCCATAGAGTGAGGAAAATATTTTTTGTTTCCCAGGGAAATTGCAATGGCTGACGTGTATCCAGTTCCCTGTGGCCAAGTACCATGGCCTGTGCCACTCCTGGGACTGGTGTTGACATCAGAAATAAGAAGAAAACAAAGACCCCTGTGATTGCATTAGGTTTCCTGGGTGTGTGGAGCCTTTTCTAGGTTCACTGTTTGTCCACAAGAAGGCACAAGGAGAGGGATTGAGTCAGGGATTTGGAGGTCAAGGCTGCCCCGGCTCTGAAAGGTTGTAGAAACCTTGTATTCATGTCTTCTGACAACTTTGCCAAAACCTTTTCCATAATTCCAGAGAACTCGGGCTTATTTGTTACTTCTGACTTGTGTTCTTCCAAGACCACCTGATCAATAGCTTGTACTGCTTACTCCTTTCCCCATCATCTCTGGTTATGGAGACACATCTAGCCTACATAAACACATTTTTTCTTACAGGATCCCTCTTACCATCCAGACCAAAAAGTTTAGGGCTGTGTTCTCCTTAGATGGTTCCACTGACTACCTGGCGCAAGCGTAGTCTTCAGAGTATTGAAAAATTGCACTCCTTTTAGCTTGGAATTAATTTCATTCATTTTTAACCCTCCCCCCAAACCCATCCCTTGGTTCTTAAATTTTTTGAGTCACGGACCTTATTCAAACTAATGAAAGTGGTCACCACTGCTCCCCTCAAAAAATACATAGCCACATACAGTTCTGCAGATAATTTCAGTGGCTTCTTGGGTCCCTGAAATATACCTGTGGATTCTAGTTAGTAAAGCACTCTTGCTCTATGAGTTTTGCTTTGGTACCATTCCCAAGCTCTCCTGGATGAGACACTGGGATAGGAGGGTTGCAACCAGCCCTACCATGATTCTCCTTATGGCCTTGGGAAATCACCATCTCTCTTTGGGGCTTGTTTTCCTCAACTGTAGTAAAGGGAGATGCAGGGGCTGATCTACCACTGGGGTTTGTTTTGTGACTCTGAGGTTGTGTAGTCTCTTGATCAGCTATTTCATTTCCTTAGGCCAAGCGGTATCCAACTGGGGGATGGGAGAAGATGCTAACCCTACTCAGACTTGTGAGGATTAGTCCTCCCTCCACTAGTCGGGTGCATTGACTTGACTCCTATGGGGAAGAGGACCCCAACTATCATCTGTTCATGTTCCTTCTTTCCTTTTTTCTTTATATAATACATTCATCTTCATCCTCTTCCTCCACCCTCGATAGCTTTGGAAGGAAGGAAAGGAGGAAAATGTATTAATGGTAACTAACTGCTGCCCAGCCATTGAAATAAGGGAGCCATCTGCTTGAACTGGGAAAGCTTTTATGGACAAATATGCTTACATACACACAGGCTGTAGATAATATGTATAACTGTTTAAATGGAATATTTAAAACACCCAAATATATATTTACATGAGTTTATTTTAATGACTACTACCTTATCAGTTCAATTCAACGATTTCATGATATTCACTTTTGTGTCATCCAAAAATAAAAGACAGTTTCTGAAGTTTCTGATGATGTCCTTCTGGACAAGATAGTAAAGTTATATACTGCATGAGTATAAAATTCAGGTATGCAAAGGGATTTGAACCTTTTTTACCCAAGAAATGGCCCTAGCTTGGAAGGGGGTAACTAGTTCCTGGCAAATGGTAGGAACTGATTAAATATGTCTTGAAAGGTGAGAAAAATTAATGTATGATTCAGTAGATAAATATATGAATAGCACAACAGAGGAAAAAAATGGCCTGTGCCCTCTGGGAGCTTACAGTCTAGTAGGATGCTAAGACACGGTAGCAGAATGCCCTTTGCCTGTTAGTGTGGAGGTATGATTTGTCATTAAACCATAAGTGGTAGCTATTATTAAATGTTACAGCACAATGTTCTGAATATTTATTCATCTGAACTTCTTTCCAGCTTTTACCATCTCATTTACTGTAGTTGATGCTTTCGATGATTTGTTACTGTGTTGGAAGATCATTTCCAGAGTGTATTAAAACAAGAAGCCTTTGGGATTCATCAAAGGTGACTTAATATTTATGAAAGGACACATTCTGGCAATGACTTCTTCGAAGGGTTTTGCTTGCTCTTCTGCAGGGTTTTTAAATGTCCCTGTTTTATTTTTTCTAAAGAGCCTTTCTGTCCATGTATTTCTAAAAGTACTTATTACTATAGCCTCTTGCCATAGAAGATGTGAAGGAATTGTTTGAGAACATCCTGTTCCTGAAATTATTGTCCTTATGACTTGTTCATATAACATTTTGTTATATTTATGATTGTGGCATTAATTTATGATTGCTTTCTAGAGTGTCTGGACTTTCCTAGTTTTAAGTAATCTTTCATTATAAAAATTTTGTTACTGTTTTTTTTTTCTTCTTTTTTGAGACAGGGTCTCGCTCTGTTGCCCCGACTAGCGTACAGTGGCATCATCATAGCTCACTGCAACCTCAAATTCCCAGGCTCAAGCGATCCTCCTGCCTCAGCCTTCCAAGTAGCTAAGACTACAGGCATGTGCCACCATGCCTGGCTAATTTTTCTGTTTTTTGTAAAGACAGGGTATCACTATATTGCTCAGGCGGGTCTCAAACTCCTGGCCTTAAGTGACCCTCCCGCCTTGGCCCCCTAAAGCATTGGGACCACAGGCATGAGCCACCATGCCCTAATATTTTTTTTTAACAAGGAAGAAAAGACTACATGATTTTTCTTCTCTAGAATATCTAATGGTGGTTAAAGCACACACCAAAATTAGACATCTTGAATTTTACCCATCAGACTAAAATTGGAAAATATCCCCTATGTGGTCCTTAAATGACTGCAAGTGTGCCAAATGTGAACACTCAATTTTTAGAATAGACATAAGCAAGTTTTGCAAATTAGAAGAACCATTTTGACTGTATTCAAGTGTGCATTCAATAGTGTCTCAAGAAAGGCCAGCATCATTGAAATAACTGCTCAGACTCCAAGGACTGCTGTGGAGGGTGTGTCGAAGTCATACTAGCTAGTAGTCAGAATTTACCTGTCATCATAACTCTAGGCAGCTAAGTGTCTTCGTAGTCAACTCGGGATTCACTCAAGCATTTGGATATTTTTAAGAACTTTATTGGCATTCCAACTTGGGATAGAAATTCATGCAAAAGTATGTTTTTCTGTTATATGTGAAGGCAGGCGGGAACATTTCGGTTTCTCCTAGTTCTCAGTTGTACTTCACATTTTCCTTTTATGTCAGCTCTTCCAAGAAGGACCTTTAAGGAAGAGGGTAACAAAAGTGGGGATTGAGGCAAGCGGTAATTACTCATTGTTACGTTGAAACCTCCCACATATCCCAAACATGGAACATGAGCTCAATGTTGCACTTTCTTAAGACCATTTACTTGTTGCCTGAGTAAACCTTCTGTAAAACTGCTAATATGCCCATATACAGATTTTCTTTGTCCAGTTTGACCTGATTAATAATGAAAATTGGTTTCAATCATAGCATATGTAGATTTTTAAAAAATAAATGAGTGCGAAATGACTTGCTGTAGTAGAATGATGTCTATGATGGGTAAGAAAATAAAAACATACGCATGTCTGCTGGCTCTACTGGAGAAGTTAAGCGTTTCATTTCACAATGTCTGCTATTCTTTGCCTAATCACTCACTGCTTCCTATAATTGAGAATATTCCAATAAGCACTGAAAGGATACCTGGAAAATCAGACCTGCGTCATCCTATGCCACTCTGTTCCCAGGGGTACTGCGCTTGTTTCAGTTGGGCTGTGCTAGCTCAAAACAGTTGACAAATTCCTCTTGAGAAATTGCTTCCAATCTCACAGTATTTTCCCCTTAATAGCCTCAGCAATGGAGAATTCTTGACCTTTGGGGGTGGGGTTTTTTTTTTTCCAAGAAAAAACTTTTAAAAATTTAAAAAATACTACAAAGCTTAAAATGGCACATGGGTCTGAATAAGAACACTAGTAGAAGGGAACTCAAAAGTCTTATCTTTTGTGCTAAGAGCTAGCAGGACATTTTGATATAGTTAGCGCAGCAGAAACAAACACTGGCCTCGGAGACTCTGCTACCCAATAAACCGTGTGACCTTAGGCAAATATCTCAAACTTTGAGCTTCAGTTTCCTTAGGTAATAAATAGTTAAAATATCCTTTTTAGTGGTCATGAAGATTAAGTAAGAGTTTGTATGCTGGGTGTCATGTAGTTGGCACTCTGTAAATGTTTTCCATTGCTTTGCATGAGCAGAGATAAGGTGCCATTCCCATTTCCTTTCATAAATGCACTCATTTTGTCATTGACAGCTATAAAAAACTTTCCATCTTTAGAAGTTGACAAAAAGGAAAAAGGAAGGGGAACAAAAAAGATGAACAGTTCTTTTTACAAAGGGCATGGCCTCAAGAGGTGAGCAGATATTAATGTGCAGGTTATTAGATTCTATGTCTTTTTCTTTCCTTTACCCTATTCATGTCAGCTGTTAATCTAGGGGTTTAACTAGTGACCGAAATGAAGCTGAGATTTAATATTCCCCAGAGCATGCATGGGGGGAGAGGATGAATTCTCTTTTCCCTTGAAGCCAAAGGATCTGTACAGGTATCTACAGTCAGTGTCAAGCCTAAAACTTTAGATGAACTGGCATAAACCTGGGGGGTGAGGGGCTTCTTCTCTATTCCCTCTGAATTCCTCTGTGCTCTTAGAAGCAGGGACAGAAGAGACCCAGGATGGCAGTTCTGGGCTCAGCACCAGGTCTGCTGCCTGCCAGCTCAGTGGTTCTTGTCCCTGTCCCACATTGCTTCTTGGAAACCTTTCTCTAGCCTCAGTCATCTTGCTCTTTCTTGCTGCAGCTGTAAATGAGTTGGAGGTTAGTGCAACATGGGCAGGGAGGATTAGCTGCCTTGGTTTACCTCTCAAGTGCTACAGCATTTCTCTGTCCCTTTGGGATCATCTCAGTATCCCTTTCAAGTGTCCTGTAAATTGGCTAGCAAGAGAGCTTCCCAGTCTATCAGACCTAGAGAACGTGATGCTCAGAGAGATTACATGAAAGTCCAGGATTTCCAACTTCTAATTCACTTTCCTACCATGTTAAACATTTCTGACAATGATGTGGTAGGATTAATTCATACTCACAGAATTCCAATATACTCATTTGTGGGAAAAATGATTCCACTTTAAATTTTTAGCTGCTTTGAGGACTGATTGGTAAAGCTCCTTCAGGGTGTATTTGGGGGGACTTGTCCTTTTAAAGGGGAATCTTGTTACCTTGAGGAATGTATTTCTTGTGGTCACATTTCAAACTGTGTCATCAGGAAAATCTTGTGGGCTAGAACAACTTCTAGGTTTTCTCCAGCATAGATGCAAGGTGGGGGATGAGAGTTTAAAGCTTTTTCTCAGGACCTATTTATGACAAACTTAATTCATTTCCCATTTTGGTTAATTTTCAGCTTCAGGTATTTTTAAAAACATTTGGAGAGTAGGGACATACAGCTTCTATGAATCCAAGACAGTACTGTTTTGAAAATGCAAATACTTCTTGTTTGCATTTATTTGAGGAAGTAGAATAATTGCCTCCCATCTAGTCCTTTGAATACAGATATTGTTTAAGTGACATTTTGAGTAGAATACAGAGTCCAGGTGGTTTAGGGAAAAATCATTAAAAAAAAAAAAAAAAAGGAAAAGTTTGAGTATTGTTGCATTCTAGGGGCCAAGAAACAGAAGATGGTATTTTTGGCAGGCGCCCAGGCCAAGCAAAACCCACACCCCAAGGCTGTCTCTGTAGCTTCCGGTCGTTTTCCCACTGAAGAGAAACAGCCTTTTCTCTCGGAGGGCCCAGGATAGCAAGTTTGTACATCAGCTTGATCAGAATCATGATATTCCTGCTTTGAGGTTATGTTCCAACAGGTTTCAGTTAGGAAATTTGATGCACCACAATTGTTGCAAACTGAACTGAGCCGGTTTTGCTGCTTCTAATAGTGCAAGTTTTTTTCTGGTAGAAATCAGTAGCTTCTAATATTAGAGGTTATTATGCTACCAGGTAGTCTGTAACAATAAAGTCAAATCTCAGACCAAATTGTGCCACACATACGAATGTTTATTAGCAAGCAGGCACAAAATTTAGTCATTCAGCATGTTCTTAAAGACTGGGAAAAGCCCCAACCCTTGTCCCTTTAATATATGTCTCACATCAAAGGTTAAGTAGAGACAGATGTGGAAAAATTCTTGTTGTAGGACATATCTAACGCTTTAGTTGGATCAGATGATGGAATCCTTTAAATGTCCAGACCCAGGACCAGAGATGTAAGCCCAGAGTGCCACTGCAGAGAATGTTAGGCTGCCTGGTCTGCCAGGTTCCTATAATCCACGTGTATATGCAAGGTTAGAGATCCCTGTACAATATTTCTAGCCAGCACGTACATCTTGAATACTATTATTTTCATCAGAAAAATTACTTCTACCATTCTTCTCACTGGGGAACCCTCTGGGATAGATTTAGAAGCCATAGATGATACATTTATAATAGCCATACCTGCAGTATACATTCCTGATTAGAGTACCTCAAATACTAACCATTGACCCCCAGGAGGTGGAGAGAGAGAATATATGTGTTCCCATGTACTTGCACGCATGTGTTTGTTCACACTATGTGTGCAGAAATATTTAAAAATAAATTGTAGATAATATAACAATAAATACTTCTATTTGACCCTGGAATATTGTCTTGCATAATGTTGCCAGCCATTGGTGAATGACCTGAAATGTCAACTGACCATTGGCCTGCCGTGGTGAATTAGCTAGAGCCATTGATGGTTCACTCATAGACAATAATGAATGTTCACTCACAGGGCAGGGAAAGGAGGAAAGAGATTGATTTTTGTTAGTTTTGTAGGCTTTTTCAAGCCTTTTTGCATTCCTTCATCTAATCTTCTAATATGTGGAGGTACTATCTTGCCCACCCAATTTTGTAGACAAATCTTTGTCTAGGGTCATAGAGTGAGTAAATTACAGGAACAAAAATTTGAACTCTCATGCTTTATAGTTCCTCTGTACTATAAGGGTAAGTTGCTACCAAGAAGAGCTATCGTTATTCTTCAAAGAATACCGTAGAACGTTTCCACCTTGGAGCAGTTGTTGACAAGGTAAGACCATATATATACCAAGGATATAATACATACCAGAAGGCTGGGAGATTTCTACCTTAACTAGTGATAGGCCAGGTAACCCAAACCAGTTCTCTTACTGAAGTCACCTAAAGAAACTAGATCAATTATTTCTAAAAAAATATCTTCTTGATTTGAGATTTGGGAGAGAATGTGAACACAGAGGAGTAAGCTTTAGCATTAGGGCCATTTTGGGGCATTTGCTGGTTAGAAGAAGGAAGTTGAGAGCCTAAGCACCTCTAGTGCCCTTTCAAGGCTGAAGATATAAAAGTTGTAGTCTGGGTCCTGTCAAGCCTGGAAACCCTTGTAAATTATTCCCTAATTTGAGGTTGGATCCCCTCAAGAGATTACCTAGAAGCAAGAATGAACTGGAAATAAACCAGCTCTCACATTGGCTATAGCAGTTTCCCATTATCAAGGTGGCCCGGAAACCTTCAGCTTACTTGGGTTAATATGATTCCATTTAGCTAATGCCCATAGGTGCCAGGTAGAAGCAATGAAATCTTAGAGGAAAATATGATCCTAGTCCTCAAATTATTTCTACAAATAATCGTTCTGCTACAATATCCAGCCATAATCAGAGGTAATCAGGCACACAGGGAGAGAAATACCATAAGTGAGAGCCAGCAGAAGCAACAGACAAAAGAAATAGACTCAAAGAGATTCCAGATATTGGACTTACAGACTGTAAAATACTATTCTTATAGTATTAAAGGAAATAAAAGCCAAACTTTAGTTGCAGTTGGGACTGGAAACTCTAAAATGTGGCTTTGCAGATTTAAAAAAAAATTGTAGAACTGAAAATACAAAAACAAAACGAATAGGTTTCTAGGCAGTTATACACAGCTGAAGACCAATTTAGTGAACTGGAAAATAAACTATTCATATTGAAACACAAAAAGATGGAAAATATAGAGAAGGTAAGAGGGAATAGAGTGAAAAAGTCTAACAGTCATCATAATTGGAGACCTAGAAAAAAGAGGAGAAAGAAAGCTTCTATAGCAATATTGGAAGGGATTATAGCTAACCATCTTTGAACCAAAAGTCCTAAGTCCTCAAATCCAAGAAGCTCAACAAATTCAAAACAGTATAAGTAAAACTAAATCCACACCTCAATCCATCATAATGAAACTTCAGAAAATGAAATTCAAAGAAATCTTAAAAGCAGTGAGTGGGGGGAAGACATTAACTTCAGAAGAGTGATGGTCAGACTTATTGTTGACTTCCCAATAGCAGAGTACAAGCCAGAAGATAATGGAGATAGTACTTTCAGTGTGCTGGAAGAAATAACTGCCAACCTAGTATTTTAAGCCCAGCAGAAAATATTGTTCAAGAATGAAAGGAAAAAGATAAGAGTGAAGGTTAAAGGTAATTTGTATAAACAAAAAGCAGAGTTCACTACCAGCACACCTGTACAGCAGGGACTTCTAATGGGTGTATTCTGCAAGTACAAGGAAAGTAAGATGTAAGGTCAGAAGTATAGAAACCTCTGGAAAGGCTGAACAAGAGGGAAAAGAAGGCACAAATTAACTTGTGTCTTAACATAGCATTGAATTTTAAAAGTCAGATGCGAAAGAATACATAAGTTCAATGTTGAAAAACATGCAAAACTAAGTGATATTGTTAGGGAAGCAGATTTAGGTGACAAATTATGAAGAAAAGTAAGGAAGCGATTATCATACAAGTCAGTGGTTACCTCTGAGAGGCAAGTAGGGAGTTGTGATTGAGAAGTGGCCTTATAGGGACTTCAGATGTGCTGATGTTACAGATACTCTACTTTAAGCTATAGATGACATTTTATTTTTGTGTGTGTTATTTCACAATGAAAAAGAGTGAAATGATAAATAGGTATTCTGCATACAGGTTTTTGCAGGCATGCTCATCATTTACACTACTCTTTTTGCCGGACAGGAAGGGTTACAACCTGACACACTGTCTTTCAGAGAATGCTCAGCCCAGCCTGAAGGCTCTTAACACAAGAATTTCTGAAGGGTAGAGGTGACCTACTGATAGATGACTCAACTCATCAGCCTTAGGTGGTAAGAGACTGAGTCCAAAGTAAATTTTCAATAACTCACCCATACCATGTATTAGCCAGTGTATGTGAACTTTTCGATATTGAAACTCTGTTCTCTCTTACGCAAGGTACCCAAATACACAAGCCTGCAAGGGGTAGGCCAGTAAATAAATGAGCAGAGAGGACTAGTTTGAAGACAATAGGAAACACATAGAGACTATAATCAACTAGAGCTTAAGGCCTCTCTTAAAGGGCAGCTGTTACCCAACTCTGGATGATGATTGACTTGCAGAAAAATTGGAATAATGTTGCCAGATCATCTGACTTTTTCTCCCCCCCTCGCCCAAGAGTAGGTGGCAGTCTGAATTTTAAGGTGAAAGCATCTGATTTTTAAGTATTGGTTCAAACATTTTTTTCCCCATAAAATACTGTGTGAATCAAACCAAACCTGTGTCTGGTCTATTTCCAGCTCAGAGATGTTTATGACAGTCACCTCAGTAGCCATGCAGATTGGAGAGAGAGAATAATTTATAAAATATTTTAATATAACTTACTCAATGGAGCTTGCCTGCCAAACATGTGCTTATATAATTCTCAGTTCCAAAATTTAAAAAAAACTCACTGAACCAAAATTCACACATTGCAAACATCATTCAGGGTAATAATTTTCTTAATGAAAGTTGGGTCTCCATGCAGGGGAAATGAAAAACTTTTTGCCCTGAAGAGTTTATTAAAGGGATTGACTAAAGCTGCTAAATGAACAGTGATATCAGATAAAATTATTTTAGGAGGAATAGCTAAAGATGGACTTTTAAATTAGTTTAAAAGAAACGCCTGTACTTCTTCATGGGTTGAGTCCCAAGACAATGTGCTCCTGTTTGGATGTAGCAGGCATTTTCTAGCAGCATCAGTGTCATCTGGGAACTTACTAGAAATGCAAATTCTCATACCATACCCCAAATCTAATTAATCAGAGACTCTGGAGCTGGGGCCCAGCTATCTGTGTTTTTACAAGCCTTCCAGGGGATTCTGATGCATGACCAAGTTTTGAGAACCACTGCTGTGGCTTGTGTTTTGTGAGTTATTTTGAAGAATGATTTTAGAAAGTTATATTGTTATATTAAGGTTTCAGGTGTATTTTTAAAATATCTTGACATCCTCCAAATTTTCCTTAAAAGAGTATCTTTGGTTTGCCTGAAGTCCTTGAAAAAGTATCATTTGTTTTAAAAAGATGACTGAGAAAAGCAAATCGCATCCCTAAAAAATTCATTTTAAAGTAAGAATCATATGTACAGCAGATGCAACTACGCCCTCCTCCTGCCTTTCTCCTTCACGACTCATGATGTTCATGTTGTCCTTGCTGCTCACAGCCTCACTGAAGAAGATAATCCACTTTACGTTCAGCATTTAATTTAGGTTTTTTTTGATGTATGTGCAGAATGTGTTGTGTGCAAAATGTCCTAGAAGTCTTCTCTGAGCCCTCCTTCTGTTTTAGAAGCCATTCTGTGCGTACATTCACAGTGGCTTCCCTTTGAACTCTCATTAGGCTTCCTGCTAAATGGCAGAGTCCTGGAGGGCCCCGTGGCCTCTGTGCCCTACAGTGCTCAGTACTCCAAGCTGCATGTAATGGGGCTCAGCAAACATTTTTTTGAATCTCTGGAGTCTCAGCTCTCAGAAAACAAGAGTAATAACTGTTTAACCTACTTGATTCCTTTTTTTTTATTAGTTTGTTACAGTAAGACGCATGTTTTGATTGGATTGAGAACCTTTAACCTTTTATTTAACAAATAATGTTTTTATGTTGAGGTATAACTTACAAACACTGTGTACACAAATGTTAAATGTACAACTCCGAGGATTTTTTTTTAACATGTAAACAACCTTGTAACTGGCACTAATGTTAGCATATAGAATATTTCTAGTATCCTAAAGACTCTTTGGGCCCTCTCTTAATCCCCTTGTCCAAAGGTAACAACGATTCTGTCCTATTGTCACAAATTATTTTTGCCTGCTTTTGGATTTCCTAGTTTCATATAGTGTATACTCTTGTGTCTGACCTCCTTCAACCCATATTATGTCTGTAAGATTCATATGTACTGCATGCAACAGTTCTTTTTCATTCATGTGTAGTATTCCATTGTGTGACAGTACCACTGTTCATTCACTCCACTACTGATGAACATTTGAGTTGTTCTGATTGCTCATATCACTCAACAGGTATTTACTGTGTGCCCATTATGCACCAGGTCCTGTTCTAGGCTCTGGGAATACAGTGATGAACGAGACAGATAAGAACCTAACCTTCAGGGAGTTTATATTCAAGTGATAGAAAGCTGATGATGATGATAATGTGGGCTACTAATTTTAATTTCAGCTAGTGATAAATACCAAGAAGCAAATAACAGTAAAACAATGAGATGGAGAGTGGTGGGTTGGTTGGGAAGTGTGGCCTTTTGCCATGACATCTCTGAGGAGGTGACATTTGAGTCAGACCTTAATGACATAAAAGAGCCAGCCATGCAAAGATCTTCAGGGTACTTTGAACAGAAAGAACAGAAATATGCCAGGCGTAGTGGCTCAAGCCTGCAATCCCAGCATTTTGGGAAGCCGAGGCCGGATGATTGCTTCAGCCCAGGAGTTTGAGACCTGGGCAACATAGTGAGACCCTGCCTCTGAAAAAAATAATAATAATGAAAGAAGGAAAATCAACTGTGTCAGGTGTTGCCAAGAGATTGAATATGATAACGATTATAAATTGCAAGATACAGGTCCTCAGTGGGATTTTTTCATTAATATAACATACATGTAACAATTGACATGAACATTTCTCTAAAGTCACACAGTACTTACCTGATTCATAAATAATTCACCAAATTAGCAATTTGTCAAATTAGATTTCCCATGTTTTAAAAATATTGAATATAGCCGGGCGCGGTGGCTCACGCCTGTAATCCTAGCACTCTGGGAGGCCGAGGCGGGCGGAT
>RJWJ010028746.1:0-21187 GCA_004363605.1 Indri indri | reverse complement strand
TTTTTTTTTTTTTTTTTTGGCCCTTTGGGTTCTAATGCTTCAAATGAATTCATAATCTTAATGATTTGTATACAACATGGGGATTAGGAGTCTGGACCGGCTGCCTTGGCAGTACATACTGTGTCGGGAATGGACTGCATGAAATAATGTTTTGTACCATCAGGATCTCCTCTCACCATTATTACTATTGTTACTGATAACAAGTATCACCATCATATAATATTTTATAAAGTACATACTCTATAATAAATTAGTCACCTATACAGCTTTTTCAAACTGTTCATATATGTTTTTTATCTCCATTTAGCAAATGGGACAAACAATGCTCAGAAGAATTAGGAGGTTTATTCAATCTTAGAGCCAGTATATAGTAAAATCAGGTGTTGAACAACCCCAGTTCCAGAACTTATTTCTTTTATCTGTACCTCAAGATGGAAAGCATCATTTCATGGGGGCACAAGGGTTTTACATCTTCATACCAGGTGTGGGTCTATCAGGAGTTCTAAATTTAGCTCAGGAAGTACACTTAGGTAATGAAATAGACATTTGTAATCCTTATGTAGAAATTCTGTCATCATTTCACATGTGAAAAAAGGGTCATTCTATAATGTAGAAGTATTCTTTATACTGACCTTTCTCATCATTGAAAACTTTTCTTTTTATTTACTTCCCTAGCAAAGAATGAGATTGAGAAACAGTTTATTTTGGGAAAAAAAAGGTGGGGGGGGGCTTAACAAGTGGAATAATAAAGTATTTTTAAGCCTGTCTTACAAATATTTGAAGCTATATTAATAGCAGAAGTTTACCACCTAGGGCAGTGCAAACAAAATCTAAAAAGATACCATCGCACTTTGTACCACAGCAATCGTTACACCAGCAGCAATGGGCAAATATGGCCCAATAACAAAGCCTACTTAAAATGTTCAAATATTACAAGTTAGAAATGATCAGTGATTATTCTATAAATTGGGGTTGGGGAAACTAGACAAACCCTTAACCCTTTCCTTGTTCCTCATATCAAAACGAATTACAGATAGATCAAAAATTAGATATACAAAGAGAGACTTTAAAAGACTTTTGTTTTTTAAGGCCCAGGCTCCTGAGAGACACCTGCCCTCCCTGGGCCAGGCCAGCAACATGCAGGGCCTACACCCACACCCAGCTATGTCACCACTCACCTCCCCAGGAGATGGCCTTCCTGCCCTCTCCTCAGCCCACCCCAGGGCAGGGGTACTCTACAGGGTGCCAAGTACCAGGATGGGAAAGGAAAGTGTACAAATATCCAATGCTTTCCTTAGAGGAAAGGAAGCAACTTCTGTGAGGAGACACAGCAACTTCTGAGGGAAAGGCCTTGGCATCCATTCTAAGTACTGGGCATGGGGTGGCCGTCATCTGGGGCAGATGGCTCTTAAAGGCCTGTGTCCCTTGGGCACATGCAGCACAAAAATTAGCACAATGGGGACATCTAACACTTGCTATAATTATTGACAATAGGTTGATTAATGGCCACCGTGGGCAGCCAATGGGCAGAGATGACATAAAGATAACGTGAAAAAAATCAATAAGCTTAAAATGGAGTCGCATTTCTTAAATGTGACATAAAAGTGGCACATGGAGTAATATTTGCTAAACCTTACTATATTCAAAAAAATTAGAAAATGGACAAAGGACTTGAGTAGACATTTTTCCCAAGATGATACACACAGATGGCCAGAAAGCATTTGAAAAGCTGTTCAACATCACTAATCATCAGAGAAATGTAAATCAAAACCACAATGAGTTAATATTTCAAATCTACTAGGATAGCTAGTATAAAAAAAAAGTCCCAGAATACGTGTTGATGAGGATATGGAGAAATTTGAACCCTTGTGCACTGTTAGTAGGATTGTAAAATGGGCAACCACTATGGAAAACAGTACGGAGGTTTCTCATAATATTAAAAATAGAACTATCATTGGATCCACTTCTGGTATATATCACACTTCTGTGTATATATTGAAAGCAGCGTCTTAAAGAGACATTCGTATACACATGCTCATAACAGCACTATTCACAACAGCCAAGCGGTAGCAGCAACCCACATGTCCATTGACGGATGAATGAATGAACAAAATGTGTGTGTGTGTGTGTGTACACATACAGAATAGAATATTATTCAGCTTTAAAATGGAAAGAAATCCTTTCACAAACTACAACATGAATGGATTTTGAAATTATGCTAAGTGAAATAAGTCAGTCACAAAAAGACAAACATTGTATGACTCCAATTATATGAAGTCTTTAGTCAAATTCACAAAAATGGAAAATAGAATGGAGATTACCAGGGGCTGAGGGGAGGAAGAAAGGGGTGGTTGTTATTTAATAGATAGAGAGTTTCAGTTTTATAATGTAAAGTTCTGAAAATTGACTGCACTGCAATGTGAATATACTTAAAACTAGTGAACTGTATACTTAAAAATGGTTACGATGATAAATTATAAGTTGTTTTTTGCCACAATAAAAAAAATTTAGGGTATTTACATATGACTTTTAAAAACCATAAATAAAATAAAAGGAAAAAAATAGACTGAGAAAAATATTTAAAACAGTTAAGCAAAAAGCTAAATATAGTAAAAGTTATTAAATATAGTAATCAATAACAAAATGTTTACTATCCCAATTTTTAAATAGAAAAAATGTATGAACAGGCAGTACCAAAAAATGACAAATAAACAATAAAAAGATATCCAAACTCACTCATAAAACATAAAATAGTAAAATAATAATAGATATTTTTTACCCATAATAATGATGAAAAATAAAAGATCATATCCATTGATAGTAAGAGTGATGGAAAGAAATTGGGCATCTGGCACATGGTTCATAGGTGTTTAAAATGGTGAAACAATATGAGGCCAATTTACAAATATTTTTTCATATTTAAAATTAATATACCTTTGGACCAACGATTTCACTGATAGAAATGTTTTGTACTGATATATCTTCTAGGTTTTATAGTGAGGAGTCAATGAAGTAATCCCTGAAAATACCTAGCACTGTGTTTAATACTTATCAATTACTCGGTGAGTATTGCCAACATTTGTATTATATTCCCTTAAACATGCATCATAATTTTGGAAGGCTGCACCAGACAGTGTTAAGAATAGTCACTCTGGTGAGAGCGAATGGAAAGCTGAGGGGCAGAGGACTTACACACGATTATATTTTGTAGGGATTTTACCATAAACGACTGCCACATTTAGGGTATCAAATTACTACTATAATTTTAGTCACTGAGACTCAGACCAAACATTCATTAAAAAATGGGAAAGCACCCACCATTCTTTCTGAACTCATTTTGCCTACAGTTTCCTCTTCCTCTCTTAAGAGAACTCTATATACAAAGCATACAAAATAAATAGTGTTTCCCCATTGTCTTTCTTTCTTCCCTTCCTTGACCCACTGGAAAGAAACATCAACACAGTGCAATTGGACATCCAGTGACAACGCGGATGTCAACTAAAAGAAGCCTGGTGTTCATGGCATCTGACCCCAAGAAGCTCTGTAGCCTTTGCTACTCCAGCTGGATGCCTCAAGAGCTATTGAAGCGGTCAGAAAGAACCGTCCATATAGGCATGATCTAAACCCCGTGCTATCTGGATGGCTTTCGCAGTGTCTCTCACAATGAGGCATACCTTCAAATGATTCAGTGGGCTGAATGGGGGCTCTCAAAAAGATGTCCACACCCTAGTCCATGGAACCTGTGAATATTGCCTTATTTAGGAAAAGGGTTTTTGTGAATGTAATTAAGTTAAGGATCTTGAGATGAGGAAATCATCCTGGATTATCCAGATGAGCCCTAAATCCAATTACAAGTGCTCTGTAAGATACATGCACAGGAGAAGACAGACACAGAGAAGAAACCATGTGAAGTTGGAGGTAGAGATTGGAGTGATGTGGCTACAAGCCAAGAAAGTCAGTAACTACTAGAAGCTAGATGAGGCAAATTCGCCATTCAGCCTTCAGGGCGAGAACAGCTCTGCCAACACCTTGGTTTTGAACTTCTGGCTTATAGAACTGTGAGAGAATAAATTTCTGTTGTTCCAAGCCACCACGTTTGTGATCATTTGGGATGACAGCTCTAGGAAATAAGTACAGATGCCCTTATCCAGAGTTTCTATTGCACACTGACCCTCACTGTTGCATCGCTTCCTCTCATATATTTTGTCATAGTCTTAGCAGTCAACATGCCATCATGGCAGGTATGTATTGTTGAAAAGACACCACTTTGGCGTAGAATGCTTACGGGAAGTAATCCTTTCTGTTAACACTGCCACGACTATTATGTGATTGATCTGAACCATGTTCCACACATCTGTAATGCTACAACTTGAGATTCGTGTACTTGGGTCATGAAGGCTTTCCTGTCTTGTTAAACCCCTATTAAAGTGCAAAACTCCCTAAAAGATAAAATTTTCTAGGGTGGAAACTATGATATTTCAGGGTGTCCTCTATGCTACTAGATATGAAAAGGGTGACGAGGGAAAAAGAAAGTGCCCAGAAAACCCCAAACACTGTCTCTAAGTACTGAACATATTTCTTAGAACACCTAACAAACTTCTTTAAGACATCATACTATCAGAAAAACAAAACACAACCAATTATATCCTGTGCTGAATGGTAGACATATCAGAATATAACTTAGAAAGCATATGCCATAATTGTCTCGCCAGACACCTTCCGTTAAAAAATTGGAAGAATGCACCTTTTCCTCATTCTTATTGTGATTACAGTTTTAAAATGTGCATTTAGTGCTGCCACAGTTTCTAAGGAAAAGTAGTTTGGGCCATGACAGGGGAGAAGAGTTTTGCCCAGGAGGGTTGGTATATTTTTTTCAAAAGGTCTTGAAAGTTGGCAAGACATTAGAAAAATTACAAGGATCAGAATTTGGCACTGAGCTTTATAGACTCAGAAACTAGAATCTCTCAGCCCTCGAAATAAGCCTCGACTCTCAAGAGTAGATTCGTTTTGCACAAGCTGATGGGACTGCTGAATGGAATCCAAATGTCGATTTATTTCCTTTCATTGAGCACTACAATCATCACTCTGACTGTCATGCTTAGACCAGCCTGACCCAGTACTTTGTTATACAGGACTCAGAAGAGTGATGTATGACAAGAAAGACTATAGTAAAAAGATTGCTTTGTAAGCATGGAACCAGGAAAAAAGATAGATAGATAGATAGATAGATAGATAGATAGATAGATAGAGAGATCTTTTCATTAGGAAAACAGGACTACCATGACCACAGATGATGCAGAGTATACACAATGCTGACAGGGACGGCTTTTATGCCTACTCAAATTCTGACCAGTTCTACCAACTGATTGACCTGTAAACGCATCTCTTTAAAGTGTGTTGCATCTTGGCTCTGATGCATTGTGTAGATATTGCATGTTAATTCGCAGAGAAGAATTCTATTTCTTTTATTTTTACATCTTCTCTTTCCCATTGTACTGTATACAGGCAGCATAAAACACCAGAGTTAACTGGACCACAGTATTAATTCTGAATAAAATACAGCAGAAGAAACATCATGGCAGAACATTTTTAATAATCCTATATTGTAGCCTACAACTTTTGATCACTTTGCAAGGTCAACTTTCATTATTGCTAGGCATAACAGTAACCCAATGGCTATAACAAAAAGCTGATGACCTTAACTTCCCAGGTGGCCCCTATTATAATGTCTGACTTTGATGTGTTTAAACAAGCATAAATTTAGAATTCATGATGAGGTCTATTAGGATCATAAAATCTTCTGAGAGGAAGCTGTCTAGAGCCACCCTGCTTAAGAGATTTAAAAAACAGACAGATCAAAGCATGTGTCATTGAAAATCCTGCTGGTTGTCACGAGAGAAGGAGTAAAATTGCAAACCCATTCAGTCATATCCATTACTCTAAAGACCTGGGACAGACTAGGATGATGAAAATGAAGGGTGAGTAGTATGGGGTCATAATAATAGTAGTCATACGCCATGTGCCACTGATATTGAATTTTTCTTTCTACAGCAAAGACAGTTTTATTTTATTTCCTAGATAGCTATGGTAACAGGTTTTATTTCTGAGTGCCTGGTTTCCTGTCTATAGTCCCACACACATTGGCAATATGCCTATTCCAAACATTCCTTAGGATATTGAGGATGAGTTGGTAAACAAGATGGACGGATGCCAAAAGATTTCATGCAAAGAGTAAAATCTGTATTTCCATTGATTACCAAACTGAATTTTGGGCAGGTAAAAAGCAATGCTATCACATCAAACTGTATCTCATCAGCTCTCACATCTCATGCTTTCTTTAACAAGTATAGTGTTAGGATTATGTGGATAGGGAAAGGTAAGGCTAGAAATGCCTACATATCTAGCATCCTGAGAGGGAAAGTCTGGAATAAAGGGCTTCTCTTTTCAGTATAAGCCACTCTTTAGAAGTCAGAGCTTAGGACAATTTTCTAGAGGAAAAAAGCTTGCGTGATGCTGATTATAATGCTACTCTCCATGGAAACTTCAATGGGCAATGCATTTCTTAGAGTGCTTCCCTTAGAATATATTCCTCTGCAAATTGATGCTACGCCTCTTTTAAATGGGCCACCCTGTACATTACAAATGAGTTTTTCCAGTAGAGAACTGTGTTGATGTAAACCTACGTTGGCAAGAGCGTCATCAGAGTCAGCTGGGAGTGACAGGCATGTTCTAGCCAATTCTGGACAGTGTGTTGAAATATGCTTCCCGGGCTACAAGAGCAAATTCACAAAAGCAAGCCCACGTCTTTGCAGGGGTGACGTGCCAATCAGCAAAGCCCTGGCTCTGTCAGAACATAAAACACATACCAGAAGCATTTCTTGAGGAGAAGCCAACCAATCAATCACAGCAAGAGCTACATAATCCTTACAGGTAAAAAGGTGCCAGGGCTTGCCCTTTCCCTTAGGGCAAAAAAAAGAAAAAGAAAATTTGCACATGTTGCTTGCCGGGCACACTCCTAAGACACAGAAGATCATATTTCCTAATAACAGCCAGCCAGCTCACACAATATAAATCCACACACAGGCAATAAGAACAATTCAAACTCCAGAGAGAAATCTATATTCCCTCCATTTCATGGTTGTCCTGTTTACAATTATGATAATGAAAACATTCCTGCATAAATGTTAAAATGTGCCATCTTCTTGTTATTTTTTAAAAATACTTTATGCCAACACATAAAACCTACTTATTTAATAAAAGCAAAATCATTGTAATAATTATATGTATAAACTGCTGTGGCAAGTACATAAAATATATAAATATATATATTTTTTTCAAAAATATTTTTTCAGTTCTTCAGTATCTAGCATGAATATTATGCTCAAGAACAGGATTTTGTATTCGATTCAGGAAAAAAAATGGTAATTTCATGTTAGAAAATGTGCCCCAGGGCCATACATCTGGAAACTAGCAATTTCCTAATCGCTTCACCTTTCTGTATCTTCTGTCATATATCTCATCACCAGAGCATAAATATATGACAAAACTGTGGGAAGAACATGGCTTTACCAGACAGAAACGGAGAGGAGACTGCTGGGCAGACCCGGCCAGTCCGGTTTCCGTTGCCTCTCTTCTCCATTTCTGTAAACACACCGCAGATGAATTACAGTGCCTGGAATGAATGAAAACAAACAGACCCAAGAGACTGGCCAACCCAGCAGAAGAGTTTGTGCTTGTCTGACTACATGGTCTCAAACAAAGTCCTTGTCTTAAACACACAATAGTCACCACAAGAATTCCGAGACTGCCAGGTGGTTGCTCATCACTGGATGGCTCTGTAAATCCCCTATTCTGACCGAAATCCCCAGCCTTCCCCCAATCCCACAAACTCTCCAGTATGCCTTCTGGCACTCATATTCTGTCATCAACAAAATCTCCTGTATCCTCAGCATTTTCTCTGGCTGTTTCCTGCACCTTCTTGCTCTGACACCACTGGCTACCCATTGAGAACACTGATTTACTTCAGTACTCTGATGTGCTATCATCCCTTCCAGTTTTGTACATTGCCCCTAAAGGAGAGGTAGCTATCTTTCTTGCCCTTCTCTGCTGCTTCCAGACTATGATCTCTCTTTCTATCTGAAACGTCGTTGAAACTCATGCTATTAGTCTACTCCCCTCCCTGTTCCAGTCTTGTGCAGACCTCCGGGTCACTCTTCCTTCACCCTTAAGGATTTTAGCACTGTGTCTCTCTGGCACAAACTCTGACATAACTCATAATGATCTTAATTTCCTCCTATGGTCTCCCAATTCCTTGATCTTACTCCAGATGATATTATCTTCAATTCCACCTTGGCCACCTCACTTTCATTACTACATGCAAGGTCTTGTCACTACCAATAACTTTACCCCATAATCGCTTGTAAGCATCTCTCCATACCTTCCCCCTTTCTAGTTCATTCCCTCTAGTATTCCAACTCCAAAATTTTCCAAACTCATGAGTTCTCCAGTGAATTGACTTTGTCAGTTTGTGCTAACCCTCCTTTTCCTTAGCAGGCTTAGAGTAAATATGGCATCACAATCACTTCTTTGCCTATCCTTTAACTCAGACTTCACTGAAATTTCTCACCTCAGTTAAATCCAATCTTTTTCCAACTCTGCATTTGTGCCTAAGCAGTCAAGGCACAACTTCTGAGGAAAAACACAACCATGATGACTTTGAGTTTATTACTACTGGCCTGAGGGGGTGCCTTAGTGCACTCTGAAAATTTTACCTTTCTCTAGATAATGTACTCTCTTTTGCCCGAGATGTTTGCTCATTTCACACCTTCTCCTCTCTCCTCAAACCTCCAATATCTCTTCTCTTTTTATCCTTAAGCTGATAAGCTAATTATTTTATCATAAAATAGAAGCTATAAAAGAGACCTTTTATATACTGCTACAAACAAATCTGCCACACTTCTGGCTTTCTATACACCCAGAGTCTTCCATTCTTCTTCCTCACTTATAATGAGTGAACAATCAATGCTCCCATTAAAGGCAGGGCCATTGCCTGTGCACTGGTGACCTGGATCCCTGCCCCCCAGCCCCCAGGACTTCCTCAAGAATATTGCTCCTGCAATTGTCCCCAGTCTCTTATACCGAATGTCCCTCTTTCTACTGGTCCTTCCTCAAAACCACACAAACACATTGTAATATCTACAATTAACACACCTTGAACCATATCCCTCTACAGCTATCATCCCATTTTTCTTGCTATCCCCTCCACCTGACTTTACGGCAAAATTTTTAGAATTAACTATTGCCTCTACTTCTTCTCCCATCATCTCTCGAATCAACTTGAGGTAGTCATTTTACAAAAAGGCCTTCACCTCCTGATGCTCACACTTTTGGGTAGTTCTCTCTCATACCGTACCAGGGTTGGTGTTTGTGAGCAGTACAATATGGCAGAGTGATGGTGTGTTGTTTCCACATCCAGGTCATAAGTCATTGTGGCATCTGCCTTGTCCTCTCTTGGATCACTGACTCGGGTCCATGTCATAAGGACACTCAGCCCTTTTGAGAAGCCCACACAGTGAGGAACTAAAGTCTTCTGCCAACAGCCAGTGTAAAACAAGGCTGCCTGCAGACAGCATCATCTTGGAAACCGATCTTCCCCCAGGCAAGTCTTCAAATGACTACAGCCTTCACTGACAGCTTAACTACAAACTCTCATAGCAACCTGAGCCAGAACCACCTGGCTAAGCTGTTCCCTGATTCCTGACTCTTGTAAACTGTATGATAATAAATGCTTGCTGTTTTAAGCTGCTAAGTCTTAGGGAAATGTGTTATATTTCACTCCAGTCTTCTGTCATCACCGCTCTACCACAGCCACGTGTGTGGTAGGCCACCAATGACCTGCATGTTGTCAGTGCAACGATAAATTCTCAGTCCTCATTTCAGTTGACCTCTGACATAGGTTGACACAGTTTATCACTTCTTTCTTCTTGAAATACTTTTTTCATTTGGCCTCCAGATATCATTCTCAATTTTTCTTCTACTTTACTGGCCATTCTGCTGGTTTTTCCTCATCTTCTAGATTTCTAAATTTGAAAGTGCTCCAGCTATCTCAGGCCCTGTCTCTACCTATACCTGCACCCTAGCCGATGGCGTCCAGTCCCATGGCTTTTAATACCATCTATATTCCAATAATTCCCAAATGCTCAAATGTCGATCTTGAGTACAAATCTCTGCTCCAAACTTCAGACTTATATATTCAATTATCTAAGTGATATCTCCATTTAGAAATCTCAAAGGCATATCAAATATAAAATGTTTAAAACAAAACTACTGATCCATCTGCCCTAAATATGCTTCTTCCACAACTTTCCCCAGCTTAGTAAATTGCAGCCACATTCTACCTGTTGCTAAGACCCAGACTTGGAGTCATTCTCGATTCTTCTTTCTTACTCCTCACATCCAATCCAACAGCAGATTCCGTTGGCTTTGCTTTCAAATGATAGACAGGATTGTGACTGCTTTTACCACTTTTATCTCTACTACTCTTGTCCACACCAACATTATATCTCACCTGGATTATTCCAACAGTCACTTAAATGGTCTCCCTGTTTTCTCCTTTTCCCAGCATCTATATTTTTCTACACAGGAGCATGAATGATTCTTCCAGAACTGAAGAGAGATTTTGTCTCTCCCTAAGACAGATACTCCTACTACTAACCCTTTTCACTTTAGTACAGCACAGTCAAGGAATATCCCAAATCCTTGCTACAGCCTCAAAACACCATGTGATCCTTTCTACAGCTCTGACTTCATTTTCTATAACTTGCCCCTCCACCAAACATGCCAATCACATCCTTCCACTGGGTCTTTGCACTTGTTATTTCCTCTGCCTAAAATGTTCTCCTGAATAACCATATAGCTTGCTTAGTCATCTCCTTCAGATCTCTACTAAAATGTCACTTTATAGGGACTCCTCCCCCAAAATCTTACATAAAACTCTGTATCCCCTTACCTTGCTTTAATCTTTTTTTACTGTACTTGTCATTTTTTGACTCACTGGAATATTTATTTGCATGTTGTCTTCTCCTCCATAAGAATATATGCTCCATAACAGCAGGACTTTCAGTGCTCTATCTCCAGAAGAGTAATGCTTACATAGTAGACACTCAGAAACTATTTTCTGAATGGATGAAAAGATAATAGGATATTTAGCTCTTGACTCTCACCCTGGTGAGCTCCTTATGAAATAGAGAAAACTGCCTTCAGAGCAAGATGATTTTCTGTATGCTGTCCTTCCGAACTGCTAAACACATTCTAAGTGTTAAATACTCTTGCAATTTAGTAAAAAGCCAGGCACAGCACTCACATAAATGATGCCTCTGTTCTACACATCAGAACAAGTGCCACTAGTAGAATTAACACATCTGATTTGAATGGAAATACAGTTGTGTATTCTACAATATCAGGATTACCTTAGAAGGAGGAGAAGGGCATTAGCTAGCTGAAAGATGGTATAGATTGGTCTAACTGGACTGAGTCTCACAGTCCAACTATTGAGAGCATTCAATGTATACACTTGTGGCTTAACAGGCTTAGCATGGGGTGATAACTCAAATGTCACTTCCTTTCATGTGGAGTGAAGTTGTTAAGAAAGATAACATTGACCATGTTTCATTTAAGCACAGAAATCCCTGGTGTGTGTAAGAGAGAGAGAGAGAGAGAGAGAAACCCACCTCCTGCCACTTCCTCTCCTTTCATATATCATTCCAGTTCTCTTCTTGCTGAAATCTTCTATGCTTTATGTTCCTAAGGAGCTCCTTCCTAGGCTCATTTTTCTCTTTATAAAACATGATAATAAAACCTAAACCTAACCGGGTTTCAGTGAATATTAAATGAGATAATCTAAGACAATGCTCAGTGTGGTGCCTGAGACTCCTTTGTGACTACTCCATATCATGCATGAAGTCTTGAGTGATTCCCACTAACAGATACTGTCTCTACCTCCTATAAATTCCCACCACTCTCTGTATTTAGTTACAGCAACTATTACTTTATGGTTATTTGAGTAATCATATTCTATCCTCTATGAGATCATAATCCTTGAGAGCTAAGACAATTCCCCAGTAGCATCCCATATAGTAATTTGCATGGAGTGGACACAGTATATGAGTTGAATTATGCTTCTAGATTTTGATAGGCTCAGAGCACCCTCAGTGTTCCATCCATACTTTTACATTTTATTTGAAAAGTACTATATTCTTTTCAAAAGGCCTTTTTGTTAAACATATCATTTGAACTTTTGAATAATTTTATGAAGCACATATGAATTAGTAATAGTTTCATTTTCAAATTAACTTAATTGTGTCTGGTAGAGTTTAAATGATGCTCCTAGGCTCCCACAGGGAGTAGAAGAGTTGGACCAGGCAGTAGATTTCTGGACCTCTTTTTGCATCACAGCTGTGCTAGGTGCTAGAGGTACACTCATGAATGAGGGGAATGGAACTGGTTCCTCCCTTCATAAAACTTACTCTCTAGATCAGTGGTTCTCAACTGGGGACAATTTCCTCCTCCTGTCCCACACCAGCGGACAACTGGCAATGTTTGGAGACCTTTAGAATTTTCACATCAGGGTGGAAATTACTGTCATCTAGTGAGTAGTGGCCGGGGATGCTCTTAACCTCCTACAGTACACAACAAAACATCACCCCGACCCAATCATCAATAGTGTGGAGGTTGAGAAACTATGTTCTAGATTTAGCTCCAGAAAGAGACGTAAGAAGTATCCATAGGAAACAATACCAGATAAGGGTAAAAGGATAGGTTTGGAACTGATGACAGAGGCTTAAATGCCAAGTTGAGGAGTATAAACTTTATCCTATAGATCAAGGGTTGGCAAACTATGGCCAGTTGGCCAAATCTAGCTGATTTTTTTGTAAACAAAGTTTTGTTGGAACATATTCATGCCTATTTGTATTATCTGTGGCTGCTCTTGCACTACAGTGGTAGAGGTAAGTAGTTGCCACAGAAACCATATGGCCCAAAAAGCCAAAAATATTTACTATCTGGCCCTGTGCTGGGTTGAATGTGCTGCTGTTGCCATCATAAAATCTGTAATATTTTTTTGAATAAGGCGCCCAGTAATTTCATTTTAGCTGGGCTCTGCAAATTATGTAGCCGGTTCTGTATGAGTGTCCGAATATGAAAATAAATAAGTTCCACACAGATTACAGAGCTGTAAAAAAATTGGATTCCTCACTTATCTCAGCTCTCACTTATTTGCATGGAAATCCTATACTTTTTAAAAACATCCATGTTTGTGCCCTTTGGAAGTAGAACTTGAAAGCCACCGTTACCAGGTACGGTACTTTCCATGGAACAGTGCTATGCTTCTGTGCAGCTACCAGTAGGAAATTAATAATTAAACAGCAGAAAAACAGGGTACCATCGCCATACTTTCTGCTTAGGAAATGGAATCACTCAATCCAAGTTCAATGTGGTTACCTTCAACTAAGGAATTGAGACCAGAAGAACCCCTGCAAGAACCAATGTCCCTCTTCCTATAATGGAACTGTCAGTGGTTCAGGTACCACTGGATTCGTATATTAAAGGGTTTGAGGTTGTACCAAAATGGTTTTAGGCATAACTGCTGTGGTTTATTGAATTTTAAAATGTTGAATTAGATAATGAGAAGGTTATTTCCTTTCCAAATCCTTTTCAGTCATTCTTATTACTGTAGGGAGGAAGACTTAATTGGTCTTCCAATAAATTAACATGTCTATATTACTTGCTAAATGCCATTTTAAACAAAGAGAGAACAGAACTCAAGCTCAGAGCCTTTAGTAGGACGTGTAAACTTTAGATAAACTTTAATCTGTTTTGCCTTTTTTATTGTATATTTTTACAATTATCTTCCATGCATTATAAATTATACTGGTTCCAAATTACAGTAATGATATAATTTTTTTTATTTTTAAACATATGGCCCTTTAAATAAAAATGTAAATCTACTAAAAATATTAAAGGCAAACAGTACAAATGGTCCACAGATATACCTTAAACTGTGAAGTTGAAACAGGAATGACCACAGTATTAATGAGACTGCTACTGCTATTAGTAAAGAGCCTTATTAAAGGAAGCCTGATTCTAGTCAGAGAAGAGCTATAGAAGTCCACCTTGTGCGTCATCAGCCTACAATTCATATATGTTTTGGTTATTACTACCAGTGAATCATATGCTATTCTATTTGGCACTCACTCAATAGGAGGTCATAAAAAAAAAAAATCATGCTACACGGAATAAAGCAAAGTAAAACAAATACTATAAACCCAAAGAAGGCAAACAAGCAGGAATGATAATGCAACTAACCTTATTAGTCAGAAACCTGCTTACTTGAAAAGGTCAACAACATACACTAACCATTTATAAACATAAATGTGAAATTAGCTATGTAAGAAAATGGGAAAAAGGGTACCCTACTAATAATAATAGAAAGAGGAAGCCACTTTATTTTAATAATAGCTAATTTGATCAGAGGACCATCTCATAAGGGTAATGGAAAGGAAATTGGTTGGTTCGAAATGACCACAATGTAAAAATGATATATATTGAACTATGGAGAAAATATTTACATTAAAATAACACTTCTTTGCTAAGCCTCTTCAAAAAGATTTTTCATTATTTGATTTTAGTTTTTCTGAAGATCTACTTTGGAGAAGTGGTACTTAATTTCTGCCAGTTAAAATTTCTCCAATTGACATATTAAAAGAGGGGCTACGGGCGGTGTTTTTTCTCAAATTTCTCCTTAAAATCTTGGCATTTCTTTTATAGGCTTAGGTCTTGGTGTATAATTTAATCGGTATGAATTCTAAAAGATAAGGATTAGTCAGCAGAGTTTAATAAGCTAGTTATTCAGTAATTTCCTAAGAATCATAAATATATTTATATCATTTTTTTCAGAAATAGAACAGGTATACATTATTTTCAAAGTATAAATTAAGTATTAAAATGCATACATTTGACAAATTATTGTGACACTATAGTATATAGAATCGTTCATATATACCAAAGTCAAAGTATACTAATCTAATTTCCTAATCTAGTAAACCCAGAATACACACCCACACACACACACACAGAGTCATGGTGACAAAGTCCATAGAAATGATTAATCATTGAGTATGAATTTTTTTTCCGTTATGGCAATCAAAAAACAATATCACCAGGACTTCTTGGCTGAAAAAATATAGATCCCCCTCAGTGTTGACATAAGAGGCATAGCAATAGAAGGTATATTCCTCAATCAATCAAACAACAAATATTTACTCAATGCATATTATACAGGTGGCACTCGGACCTTCACAGTGGATGCAATAATTGATGCATGCGGAGGTTCTTACTTTTTAGGAACTTACAGTTCAGCTACACAGTCAAAACACAAACATGAAATAGATGACAGCGTAAGCTAGAAAGTGCCAAATATTGTTTCGGAGTCCAAGGAAAGACCTCACCAAATGAAGGCAGGCAATTTTGGCCCTGTGTACATTTATTATGGAGAACACAAAGTCAGAACACTAACCCAAATGTTTTCACTTTTTTCCTCTCATTAAAGCTTACATTTTATGTATAATATATTGAACCAAAGAAAACATGCTCAGAAATGCTATTATAAAGAAGAAAGACAACATTTGCTTCTGGTCCCAGAGATATATCCATTCTAAAAGCTGATATCTTGTTAAGTCAAAGAGACTATTCTGTAACAGTGGGATTTCGCATGAAGGCTGGGGGATGAGTGGAAGGAGATTGTTTTGAGGTAAGACGGGCCTTGGTCTTCCTATTTGGCCACCCAGTCACTTGCAGTCTGCCTGTGAGTCAGGCCAGATCTGGTTACCAAGCAGTTTGCTGCTCTGTTGCTTAGTGACTTGAGCCAATGGACCATCATTCCCGGCTGGCTCTTTTGGAACCAAACCTTAATAGATTTCTGACTTGATCTTTCTCCTCAGAGCTCAAGTCTTTTATTCCCTTTTCTCTGAATGATTAAATATAAAATTATCCTCCGATTGGCTTTGTTTTCATGCATTTAAAAACCACTGTGAATCAGAATGTTCTCTGTTGACCCTGAAACCCTTCTTTACAAAAGACATATATTTCTCCTATATGTACATATTATTTTTTATCAGAAAGAAGGATGTCGATTTTCATGAAAGCTACGTGTGTAAAAAAAATAAACTAAGATTCCACACCAAGAAAGAATTCTGTCTCTCCCCTTCTTTTAACTGACTGCCATTTTGTAAAATATTTGCATATTCATTGTGATAGCTTGAATATACATGCAGGGTAGGATAACAATTATGAATGTGATTCTTAGACCACAGAAAGGTGATGCTGAAGAAAAAACACAGCACAGAGTTAGATAGACCTGGGTTCAAGGTTTAACTCTAATGGTTTTAGGTTCTATAGCTGAATGACCTTGGTTATGTAATAATTTTTCTGAGTCTCAGCATCTTCATATGTGAAGTACAACTTATAATACTTAAATTCAACCTCTGTTGTTTTGAAGGATTAATGTGCATAAAGTACCTTACACATAGCAGGAACTAAATCATTGATGACTATGTTATAATAAATATAAGGTTATGATGCTATATTATTATGAACTTAAGGTTTTTATTCTAAAATGAAATCACATAATTTCTTCTCATAGCAACTCTTCAAGAACTCATTTTGAGAATAAGTACTTTATCTGAAATACTTAAAGCTCATTTATGCCCTTAAAATTGCACATGAAATGATTTTTCTGTTTTGTATATATTGTAAAAGAGACTGATCTGTAAGATGACATAAAATTGAGGATCTAGTACATCAGAATTTTAAATTAGAATTTTTTTGATGATCTATAGATTTTCATATTTTCTACCTAAAAGCATGGCTTCGAGGTGGTGTCCTAAAGCAAATACCACCAGTACTTTCATTATGAAGGCTCTGAAGCCTTTGTATGACTCACAGAATTATTAAACAATCCTGTCTACTGTTTTCACCCAGGCAGCCTCTGCCACACTCTCTTCAGCAGCAAGTTGGAACTTGTGTTTGATTACTTATCTTAAATGGACTGTAGTTTGTTATCACTTTGTAAATTTAATTAGTAATTTTTTACTTACAAATATCAAATGCCTTCATAAGCATGTGACTTATGAATAAAAAGCCTACAGTTCAAAAAGGTTGAGTAAATAAGGACAAATATCAAGTGGCCGGCAGACCTGGAAATGTGATTCTTAGACCACATGGCTTCAACTATACTGAATCAATCACAACTTTAAAAACATGATTTTTTTTCAAAAGCCAAACTATTAAAAAAATGACATATTTTTGCTACTGGTGATAATAAAGCTTCTTACTGAAACTGCTACTTGAAAAACAAATTTGGTTGCTTCCTGTCTAAGAAAAATAAGTACTGAAATTTATTTAGTTACGTAAACTCACAGAAGCTTTTTATTTATAGAGAAATTTATACAAACAATAATTTTAAACCAAAGCTATTATTTAATTTAACGAACTTTGAGATTCAAGTCTTTTATTTTCTTCTCATCGACATTTCTACCAAGTTCGCAAGAAAGACTGTGTTTTTGTTTGGAAGTCTTTTCACCACTAGTAGCAATGGCTTCAGCTCGAGAGACAGGCTTTATATCTTTTCTCTTTCTTTAAGAGAAATGTCAGTGGTCACGGGAGGTGCACAAGAGTAATAAGCTGAGAGGTCATTCAATGTTTTCTTCATTTTTTTTTCTTAGTAACTAATCGTCATAATTTAATCTTTGTAATTTCTTAAATATTACAAGTCAATTAACATGTTGTTTAAGAAGAATGTCTTCCTGGGGTCTTCTGATTTTAGGAAAGGCAGTAATGTCTTTCAAATGCCTTTCAAAAGTTAGAGACATCCTCTACTTTCAGCGCCTCCACCTCCCATAATTGCCACCGAGGGCAATAGCCAATTACGCCATGGACATAGCTAAAGACTAGGGCTGACTGGCCCCGCCCAAACGTGCCCGTACTTCCTGGTGTGCTCCCGGGTGATTTCTCTTGGAAAGTTCCTCCCCGCCTCCTGGTATCACCCTTTAACTGCAGCCCTCCTCTGGGTTCCTAGCTCCCAGGAGAGCAC
Organism: Indri indri; assembly: GCA_004363605.1. Lineage (NCBI taxonomy): Eukaryota > Metazoa > Chordata > Mammalia > Primates > Indriidae > Indri > Indri indri. The sequence goes on along the minus strand of RJWJ010028746.1, from coordinate 3,042 downwards.
CAGCAATAGCCTTCTCTGGGTATTTTCACAATAAGAGACAGAAAAGAGATGACTTTAAAGCTAAGTGGGGCAAATGTAGGAGAGGTGAAACAAGGGAGAAAGAGTCCTCAAATAGAATCACTAAATAATGGCTTTGAAATCTGTGTGTGTGTGTGTGTGTGTGTGTGTGTGTGTGTATTTTTAACCTACAAACTCTAAATGGCTGTATTTCTCCTTTACAGCTTACAAATGGTTTCTTTCTCCTTCTGTGACTTGAAGAAAATTTATGTTTCTCTCTTAACAACAATAAAAGCAACTATAGTTGCTGAAGAAATGATGACTCAAGAAAGCAAATGTTTACTTTAAACATTAGTAACTTCCTGTTTAATGCCAATGCCTGATAAAGAGAAATTTATAACAAACCAAAAATGTGGCCCAAACCATTTATCCAGCTACCTAAAAATCTTTAACATTTCCTAAATCTTATCTTTCAAAAATTCACATAAAGAAATTATTTTGTTGTTTAAAGTTGTTACTAAGTACTTCTATTATACCTTTGGATATGTTGTAATTAAAAACACACGTGAACACACAGGAATTATAAAGTAATGCATTTGAGTTTTACATGGTTACCATGTTTCCCAAAGAAATCCTACTGCCTAATTTCACTTATATACATTCTAGAACATTCCCTCCATGCAGTACATACAGCACAATGTAAACTGAAAATCTTTGTGTCTGAGAATTTTTTCATCTAGTCCTTAATTAGGAATATAATCTCCATCACATTATTTATATTAGAAAATCATATTTGGCTTTTATCATATTTGGAATTAAAAATGTTTTTGAGAGTTATTTACATAAATAAACAAACCTGAGGGACCTTAGTGAGTGCTATCCATAAATATTAGTTTTTAATGGTTAATGTTACCAAAGTAGCTTGACAATACTCAAAAACATAGCCTAAACTGACTGTTAAATTCAGGAAATTGCATCTTCTCCATTATGGTAAAAATACTCAATGTTTTTCACTGTGACTACACAGTCACTTAGGTTAGAGTATGATACTGAATACTATAGTAACAATGATCTAAAGTTAGATAAACAGTTGATTTTTTAGAGGCAAATCAATGTACTGTCATGCATCACTTAATGACTGAGATATGTTCTGAGAAACACATCGTTGTGTTCTATGGTATAGCCTATTGCTCCTAGGCTATACACCTTTACAGCATGTTGCTGTACTGAATACTGTAGGCAATTTTAACATAATGGTTAAGTATTTGTATATCTGAACAGATATAAACATAAAAAGGGTATAGTAAAAATATGACATAAAAGATAAAAAATGGTAACTTCTTTAGGGAACTTCACCATGAATGGAGCCTGCAGGACTGGAAGTTGGTCTGTATGAGTCAGTGAGAGAGAGATGAGTGAATATGAAGGCCTAGGGCATTACTGTACACTCTTGTAGACTTTATAAGCATTGTATACTTAGGCTACACTAAATTTATAAAAAAAATTTTCTTTGTTCAATAATAAATTAATTTTAGCTTACTATAACTTATTTAGTTTATAAAAATTTTTTGTTTTTTTTAACTTTTTGACTCTTTTGTCATAATACTTAGCTTAAAACATAAACACATTGTACAGCTAGACAAAAATATTTGACTATTGTATATCTTTATTCTATAAGCTTTTTTATTTTCAAAATTTTTATGTCTTTTTTTTTACTTTTTATGCTATTTTGTTAAAAACCAAGACACAAACACATACATAGGCCCACACAGGGTCAAGATCATCAGTATCACTGTCTTCCACCTCCACATCTTGTCCCATTGGAAGGTCTTCAGGGGCAATAACACACACGGAGCTGTCATCTCCTGTGATAGCAATGCCTTCTTCTGGGTTATCTCCTGAAGGAATTGCCTGATGCTGTTTTACAGTAAACTTTTTAAAGTGTTTTTTATAACTTTTTTTATAAGTTAAAAATACCCTATTTACACTCTAAAATAATGATAAAAATTATAGTATAATAAATATATAAAGCAATAACATAGTCATTTATTATCATTATCAAGTTTTATATACTGTATATAATTATATGGGCTGTACTTTTATATGACTGGCAACACAGTAGGTTTGTTTATACCAGCATCTCCACAAACCCATGAATTATGTTTTGTGCCATGAGTTCACTAGGTGATAGGAATTTTTCACGTCCACTATAATTTTATGAGACTACCTTCATATATGTGGTCTATTGTTAACCAAAACATCTTTATGTGGTGCATGACTGTATACTGTTTGGTAGTTTAAATGAATGATCCAGGTCTATGTGCATCAATATAGCTCAATTGCCATGATATGGAGTAATAAGGAGGAAGTTGCTAAGGGGCATATATAATACATATATATGCATATGAGATATACACTCCTTGCTCTTTTTCAGTGTATAGTATGGCATAGTATAGTGTGTATGAAACAGTACATATACAAACAGAACACATATATATGAAGTTAAAATATATAGACATGCAAGGAAGAACACCCTGACTTCAGGATCCTCTGAGAAGATAGGAGAATAGGATGAGGATGGCTTTAGCAGCTTCTATAACATTTTATTCTTTAAAAAAAGAACTGATACGAACAACGCTAAATTATAGATATTTTTAAAATCTAGGTGGTGGACTTATAGATTTATATTACAGAAGTATGAAAAATTTATAACTTATAAATGATAATATTAAATTACTTTTACAAAGAATGTGTGATAAAAGACCAGAGGTTTTGTGACTTGAGTTAGACCAAACAGTAACTTTTAAGTTATCAAAGACTGAAAACCATCAGTTCTAACTTGTTCTTCCATGATGTTATTTAGGGCTAATCCCCACAAAATGTGTTTAAAATTTAATGAGGAGAAAATACAAAGAATTTTCTGACTGATTTTCCTGAAATAAACTAGTAGTGGAAGTTAAGTTTTCTTCACCAGAAATTCCACTGACCTTGGAGTTCCTGCTGATGTCAGAGGGAATCCCCTACTCAGATGAAATCTGAGTCATG
>RJWJ010028745.1:0-21180 GCA_004363605.1 Indri indri | reverse complement strand
GTTTAGATGAGAAGAACCAAATGATAAGGAGGCAAGGAGCCAGAAATGATTTTCCATGATAAACAGAGTAATTTAAAACTTTCTTTAATTTTTAGTGGGACTGAACTCTCACACAGATGAGGCTTCACTGCCTGGAGAATTGGCAGAGGCTGTAAATCAGGTTCTAATGTGTTTGTTCCTGGAATGCCATTCATTGATTATGGCCATCAATGCTAAACATTTTGATGAGATAATAAAAAAATTTGGCAGATCACCTGGGTATTTGCGAATTCCTGGATAATCGACATAATTTTTTACATTGCATTCAGATAAATAGAATTGTGTCGATATTTATTTTGAAGTCATGTGTAGATCCAGGTTTTGTGTGTTCTGAAGTTTATACATTTTGGGAAAGGGAAGCTTCTTTAAAAAAAGAATACAAAATTATGCATATAATATTTGGTAAGAAAGTAGGTAGTTATTTAGAAAGAGTGAAAATCACAACAAATTTTATATCTCAAAAGGCTAAAAAATACCATAGAGATCATGAAATCCAGAAAATTAATAAAAGGCTTTTAATTGATGAACTTTCTGATACATCTCTGTAATACTTTTTTCCTTGCACTTTTTATTCACATACTTATTGTCTCTTCATATGACAATAATTTCAGAATATAATTTTTTATCCAGGAAATAGAAAGATAATTCACCCTTTTCTTTAGCATATTGATTTAAACTTGTTTATGGTTATCGAAAGTTTAGAAAAGTTTCAGCTTCACAACTACTTGTCAATAGGGTCCATGAACAGTTTTAATATTGTTGCTAAATTTGGGAAACCTCTGTAAAGCCTCTTTCATACAAAAACTGTAGAATTTCAGGACATTTCAAGATCTCTTGATCGGATGGCACTCATTAACCAATTTGTAATTGACGTCCTCGTGTTAAGGTGTTGGGTGGATCTGCACAGTATGGTGTAGACAGATTCCTGGAAGCCATTCCTACACTGTAATAGGTAGCAATAACAATTATCTAAGGAAGCACCTACAAACCACGTAAATATATGACACCAAACCCAAACTAAATGTACCCAACACAGTTGCACTTAGGCAAATCCCAAAAATGCCTGCAATAATTCCGAAGCAGAGTAGAAGGGATAGTAGTTTTAACTAATAAGTGATTAGGAGATTTTTTTACTGCACATTTTACAAAACAGGCACAGTAAGTCTGCTTCTGTCTGAGGGAAAAGCAACTCGAAGCTAGAGGACTAGATCCAGTGTTTTACTTGATTTTATTATTTCCTGGCAGGTACCCTCTGATCTCTGAATGAGTGCTGGTCTAGCCCTAGCACAGCAGATTAAGAACAAATGTCCCCTGGATTTCTGTATCCCATTACGTGTCTAAACATTTTTCTTAAGATATAAATTTGGTGCCTAATTTCTTTCTTTCTTGCCTTGCTCAAGTTCTCTGCTTTCCTCTGTTCAAACACTAGTCTTTCTGAGACTACCAACTGAGTTCTTGTACTTCAAACTCAACCTGGAATTTCTCTGATGTTCATGTAGTAGAGGGAACAAGCATTTCTTATGAATATAGAATGAGAAGATGAAATTTCAAAAAAACATAGTGTTTGAGAATTGAGAAAAAGAAAATATAGCAACTTTGTTAAATAGAAGATCGAATATTTTATTTTACAGATCATTAAATATAAGGATTACATTAATTATTAATTTAATTAGATTAATTTATGAATGGATTACAATTTACCTCTATCATATGATACTTAGTCATCTTTAAAGTAAGTAAAGCTCTGTCATATTCGCAATTCCATGCTTTTTTTTTTCTTTTTGAGACAGAGTCTCACTCTGTTGCCCAGATGAGTGCTGTGGTGTCAGCCTAGCTCACAGCAACCTCAAACTCCTGGGCTCAAGCGATCCTTCTGCCTCAGCCTCCCGAGTAGCTGGGACTTACAGGCATGCACCACTATGCCCAGCTAATTTTTTCTATATATTTTTAGTTGTCCAGCCAATTTCTTTCTATTTTTAGTAGAGACGGGGTCTCGCTTTTGCTCAGGCTGGTCTCAAACTCCTGAGCTCAAATGATCCTCCCACCTCAGCCTCCCAGAATGCTAGGATTACAGGCGTGAGCCACTGCACCTGGCTTCCATGCTCTTTAAGACATATTTAGTTTAACTTATGACTTAAAAAGAAGTCTCATTAGCATTGTTGGAATAATTTGGCAAAGTGGTAGTTTCCAGTACAATTTTGATTTGAAGGACACCAAAAGGTCGGCTTGTTCCAAAATAATTCTATATGTCATGGCAAAAAAGGATATTTCAGTAGAGCATGTTCTTCTCTTATTACGATGATATAAATTATTTAATTATATAAGCTAATTATGATCTTGATTGCTGTAGAGACAAAAAAAATCTGACAGGTCTGCGGGTCAGTAAAATTGAATGGAACACAGCAGAGACAAGATCTTGATGGCAGTAGAATTTTTGATCCTAAAATAACAGGGCTGGGGCAATGTCACAGAAACCAGCTACTATGGAAATCTCAAATTTTCAATTTAATTTGGTAAGCACAAAATGTGCCAGTGTTTTTCTTATGCATAAATGTTCTGGAGTTTTTGAAAAGGTATCAGATAGGGAATAAAGTAATCAGTATTCTATCTTTCCTGAATGTTATTTGATTTTTTATTTTGAAATGGTAGCTTTCCTTTTAATTAAAGAAATAGATTGTGGTTCAGGGAATCTGATAAAGCATGCATATTAAAATATAAAACATCTGTAATCTAGTGTAAATTTTTTTCTCTTCAATTTGAAAAACACTAAGAGAAGTACTTGAAATAGTGTAAGAGGTAGAAAACCCAACACAAACAGGTGGAAGAACTTACTGGTTTATGCAATCTAATTTTTTTCAGTCTTGGCTTGATTAAGGGGCTAAAATAAATGAATTTATTTCTTTCAACAGTGCTGTCCATGTGGGACATCATTTTAAGACCTCAAGTGGTGGCTTCTGGCATCTCTAGGCTTATATCTTCCAAGATTCAAGTCCAGGAAAAAAGAGAAAATGTTTCTTACTGGTAACTCCAGCACAAGTCCTAGATTTTATTCTTCCTGGACCAACTGGGGTCAAATGCTCATCCCAGATCAAATCATTCTCTAGAGGAAATCAGTAGTCTGATTGGCCAGGCCTGGGTCACATGCTTCTTCTCTGGAACAGGAGATGAAATTGTACTGAACCATGTGGATGAGAGTTGGAGAGAAATGGGAACCCAAAAGAAATACAAATATGACATTGTTAGCAAAAGAGGGGTGATGCCTATTAGAGAAAATCAATTGGCGTTTACCCTTTGATTAACTCCACATTGATACACATCTCTCTTCGCATACATCAACTTCCACACGTGCCTTATTTTAGCACATATGACACATTTCCATGTGTACTCGTGCCCTCCCCCAAGGGAGACAACTTATCATTTGGCCCAATTACTGCATCTAACTCTACATCTACAACATCTATGTTACACATGTTTTCAAATAGGTCTAGATATAACTCTCATGGTCTGAGAAATTATGAATAATTGATAAATCTGATCACTTTCAATATACTCAAAATGCAATTGTGCATTGAGGTAGGCTAGCATCAATTTAGAACTCTTAGAGAGAAGAGGATAGAATGGGAAACAACTCAAAGCTGTCACAGATTCAATAGTACATGTATCGTGCAGATAAGGAACTTTTTGCCTGGGCCATGAAGGAAAATTTTTGGACAGCCAATCTGACTGGCTCTGGTCTTCCTTCTGGAAGGATCTCCCAAGTCTAGTATCTCCATAGGTAATAAGCACTAGGGAGGAAGCTACCTGTGGTAGATGTACATCTTTAGCAGCCCACTTCCTGTTGGTGCAGAAGAGGCAGGAATGTGAGCACCAAGTGTAAACATCTGTTTACAGCTCTGTTTCCAGCAATGCACATTGGTCGCTTGAAATGGCCATGAAAGGAGTATTTATACCATAGAAATCAGCAAATGCTATGAATCAAAAAAGTTCTCTCTCTTCCCATAGCCAGTTTTACCATTTACCAGAATATCACTGAGAGGAGGCCTAGGGATTACTTAGGACTTAGAGGTTTAATAATTACCAACTTTTGTTTACTAAGCTTGGGATTTCTTTGGCAATGCAATTTTTAAAAACATTTAGTTGGCTCTGAGTCTGTAATTCCATGGGTTAATCACCAAATCAGTTGATCTTGTTAAGTTAGAGTCTTTCAACTTGGAATCTGGGCAGGAGATTTGTACTTCTTAGCAACTACCTTCAGTTCCTTCTTTATTTGCCCAGACCTCAGTTTCAGGGCCTTTATCTTGGCCTTTGTCTCACAGCACAGTGAACATATGGGCTGCCTGTGAAGCAGCAATAGCTAATCAGCTTTTGGCCCCCAAGCTGCATGCCCAGTGAATATTTGCAATTAAAATAATTATCCCCTTTTGCAGAAAGAGAATTTATAACAAGAGACGCTAGGTAGGAGCCTGACCATCAGACTTCTTTTAAGTGCCAATTTTATTTCACGCTAGGTCTCCCACCTCCGGCTTTGTTTATATTTCCCTAGTTTGGTGCAGAGAATTTTGTTTTTATAATATTTGAAAACCTTCAGATCACTGGACCCTCAGGCATCTTGGATTACAGGGCATTGGCAAAGAATGCCTTTCTGAGACTAGATATATTTTTTAATCTTTCAAATGTGCCAATGTCTATGAAGTTGTTGTCTTTCTTGCAGAAAGAAAATCAAGCGAGTATGGTGGCCTGCAGGCCAAGTGAAAAATGTGTATCAGGATGGAAGAAGTGCTCAACTGTGCTCATTGTCACAGCTGATAGCCAAAAAGGATGAGGAAAGATTGAGCACTGGATTTGGCAACATGCAGGTCTGTGAGGGACCTTAATAAGAGTGATTTCAATTGTGTAATGGAGGCAAAATGGAGTGGGCTTACGGGGGAATGGGAGGAGAGGGACTGGAAAAAGTAAGTATTTGACGGAGTTTCAGTGTGAATAAGAGCTTCCAATATTATTTCTACCCCTGATAAGCTTTTGGCCGCTTGTCCCTGAATATGTTTCCTTCCATGAGAGAGACATTTCTCCACTGAGTCGGTCGCATTCCCGTAACTACTAGAGGATGAGCCATAACTTATTACCGCCTAATGGCACTTGAACATATTACAAAGATGAGTTAAAAAAAAAAAAAACTTTTACTTTTTGCAGTTCATCAATAGTATAATAGGGGTCACAGCTAAGGCCCTTTGTTGAGAGTTTATGACAGCTGATATATTTAGTGACTTATCTGCTCAGGATCTCTGAATTCTCCTTTTAACTCTCTAAAAATTATTGAGACAGTTACCTAACTTCCTATATTTTAAAGTTTTTTCAGTTATAAAATGAAGATTAAAAGAATACCTGTATGATGTTGCAACAAGAAAAAAAATACTTAAAAAGTAGTTTGAGGTCTAATGAACAAAAATGATATAAATTCATGGCATTATTAATCTATTTACATTTTTATCTATTATATTTAATTCCATCTATTAATGTTTAAAAATCTCATTTTACTTTGTTAAAGTCAGGATAATCAGTTTTTCAGCTATTATCTGCTGGAAGGTCTAAACACCAGAATGAATGAATTTACCTAGGCTTTTCTAAGAGCCTTGAATTTTAAAGGCCTTACAGTTTATAGAAAATAAGGATCACCCTCTGCCTACCCTCCCCCTACTTGTAGATTGAATGTACATCTTGAGGTAATGCCATACTGGCTATTTTCTTGATATCTCTGAAAAGAGCTTAAGTACAAGAAGAAATGAAGAGCAGTGATAATGGAAGGAAATGGTGAACAGTGTTATTATTTATCTCAGTTCCCACCTTCTACCTCCCGCATGCTGTTTTTAAGCAGAGGGGCTGTCCTTAGTGTTTCTGTGCACTTTCATGTGGGGAGGAGGAAAATTATCTCCAGTGCAGATAAGACAAAGAGGTTGGCGTGTACGGGAGAGACAAGGTTCGTTTTTGCTCTGTTTCAGGAATACTCTTTAGTTCCCCCGGGGAAGGACTTTTGACTTTGCTCCACAGAGCCTTGCCCCTTCATTTAGCCGCTGTCCTGTATTCAGACTATGGCTTCAGGAAGTTGGTAGCTCATTCTTATTACTATCCAGAGCCATAAATAAGGTTAACTTATATCTAGTCAATTTTCTAGACTATATTCTTCCTTAGAACGAGGTTGATACTGAAAAATGCAAAATGTTTCAAGCTCCTGGCCCTGTAATAAGAGCCCAGTCAGATTCCACACTGAGTTCACTTGCCCTCTTTGATTGCAGCCTTTGCCTTTGCCTGGTGATTATGTTTCATGTGAGCCTGTGGATACATATTTTGGAATATTGACTTTCACATTATTTAGTATAGGGCTAAGCATAATGCCAGTGCTATTGTGTAAGAAAGCACAATAGGAAACTATTCCACCATAATATGTACCTCTTTACTCAATTATAAGAAACGACAATGATCTAGCACCTCTTACATTTTCCTGGATTGAACTTGAACCCATTATCCGAAGTGAGGTATCACAAGATAGGAAGAATGGGCTCCACTTGTACTCGCCATCAAATTGGTACTAACTGATGAACACTAGGGTGCTCACATGGCAGTAATATTCTCCAGGGATTGGGGGGATGGGAGGGTAAACCCACAACTAAGGGACACGGTGAGCATTGTAGAGGGGAAGGGCATGCCTCTAACCCTCGCTTGGGTGAGGCAAAGACATAAAATGTAACCAAAATATTTGAACCCTTATAATACCCTGAAATAAAAAAGAAAAGAAAAGAAAAGAAAACTATCCCACCATGATATGTACCTCTTTGCCATTAATCCAAAAATATCATGATCTCTAAAGATATTAACTAATTGATATATTTTTAGTCTTTTATATATATGATAAAATAATATTTGCTATAATCATAACAATGTGTTCATTTTCATATTTAAATGTTAACATGTTTATTTAAATGCATTAAATTAATTTAAATACACTCCCCTATTAATAGAGAAAGATGGTGGGGGAATGAATTTGATGTAATTGATAACTGCTATGACAATGATGATTATTTTGTGGTTTTGAGAATATCCTGGAACAGACGAAAGTATTGACTCACATAATATAGGGATTCTTTTTATCGCTTCCCATGATGCATTGGAGATTTGCTGGATAACATTCATAAGTACACGAAGTTCTTTTAATCCAGAAAGGATGAATGCTATCACTATGCTCATTTCAGTCTGATCTAGCCTAGAGTAAACATTTCACATTAGATAACATACATTTATTGCATAAATAATCAATGTTTATTGAGTACTTTCTTTGTAATAGGCACTGAACATGTATTTTATCTCATTTAGCCCTCAAAGCAATCCTACCCAGGTGGTCCATGAGAAGATAATGGGGTGAGAGGGTTAGAGAAGCTAAGTAGCTCTTCTGGTAGCACACTGCCAATAACAGGTGGAGCCAGGATTCTAATCTGGGTGTCTAACTTCCAAGCTCTGTGACTGTGCTGGGTAGTAAAAGGATGAAATAATAGTCCTTGACTTTAAGCATCTCACACCTCAGGATTGAATGCATAAATACATAAATGATATCAGCGTGGTACAGTAAGAACTGCAGAAAATGGATATACAAAATGGCATGTAAGCATAGAGGCGAGAGGCAGCAGTTGTGTCTGGGTAAATCAGTCAGGGGTTCACAGAAGTGATATCTGAGACAGAAAGGAAACGAGGGGCATTCAAGGCTGAGGGCACAGTAAGTAAAAAGCCACCAAAGAGGAAAAGACATTAGCACATTATGGAAATCATACAAAGTTCGATATTGGGGTAGAGGAGTTTGTGGAAGGAGAGTTGGAATTAAACACAGCAATGCTCTGAATTTACTCTATTGAATAACTGAATATTAAAATAGTCTGTAAGGATCAGAGAGCATAAGTTAGAGGTTAAATGACTAAGACAGGACTTATGACTTGCTAAGTTTTAAGCTAGGTCTATTTCCCTAGTTATTTTAATTACTTTGTCAGCATCCTTCAGAACACATAGTTTCTGTGGATTTTTTGTTTCAGGTCAACAACTCCATGTGCATTTCAGCTAATGCCTCATTATTATGCTAACTGTATTTTCTTTGTTGAAACTCTATATTACAGTGTGTTACTATATATGGCAGGGTATGATTTGGCCTTGCCGAACTTTGGGCCATTACCAGTGGCTTCAGATTGAACAGGGTTATTTTGAGGTCATACACTGACGCTACAAAGGATTGAATTATTTATGACTTTAATATTCACCAGTGTTTCTAGCTCAAGATCCAATATACTACTGAATATTATCTGTCAACAAAATACTGCATCTGTTCCATTTGTTGATGACCGATAAAACAAAGCAGTTGCATTGTTGCTGTGAACTCAATATGGGTTGAATTTCCACCCAAAGTATTTCAATAATAATGATAATATTTGCAATACATATTTATAATATTTATAATAAATAGTAATAATATTTATGTCTGATACTAATTAGCACAAATCATAATTAGTGCATAAAATTGAACATATCACTACCTGTATATATATATATTACTATATTTACTATTTTTATTTTTGCATAATAGAGATTGATTAAAAGAAATAGGTGTCTTACTCAAATACTAGCTATAAGACCAAGCTGCATTTCTGTAACAAATCAAAGTCTGGCACAAAATATATTTTTTAAAAATTAAAAGAATAAACACCTCTATCTTATTTGATCACTTTTTTCTTACACTTGTTACCTTAAGCAAAGTAATAAAAATGGATATTAGTTATTATGAGACAAAAGGTAGGAGATCTATTTTAGAATAGTGACTAAAATTCCTCTTTTTAAAAGGCATCTGAAAAATAAATATGTTGATAATTTTATAGAATTAAACCTTGGAGATGGAAGGCAGTTTAGAGTTCAATTTTAATCATTTTAAAAACAGGTTTTTCAAAATTGTCATCATTAAAACATTTCTCTCTGAGCATGAACTCTGAAATGGGTATTACCTCATTGTTCTTTTTCCTCTGTATTACTCAGACAGTAGGGAGCATTTCTGGGAACAGCACTAGGAAATGGAACATCTTAAAGTAATAATTATTTTTCCCAAGGGACAACCATATATCTGGGAGTTGTATTACTGACTAAAAACTTGGCATATAATAAATCAAGATATGTCCAACAATACAGCATAAAAGCAACTATTGAGGCATAGGGCACACTAAGGGAAATGATACAAATAAAGGGCATGCAAGAGTGCCTGGCATATAGCAGGCAATCCACACATGGTAGTTTCTCATATTCCAGGTTCAGGTTATTTTGGCTGTCTAACAAATCGCCCAAAAACTTAATGACTTAAAACAATAATAATCACTTATTCTCTCACATGGTTCCTGTGGGTCAGGAAATCAGACAGCGCATACAGACTTAACTTTTCTCTGCTCCACAATATCTGAAACCTCAGTTGGAAGACTCAAAAAGCCTGAAGGCTAAATCATCTGAAGCTCATTCACTCAAATGTCTGGCAGTTGGTGGTGATTTTCAGCTGGGGGCCTAACTAGGAATCCTGGCTGGAACACTGACCCGTGGCTCCTCCTTGTCACCTGAGCTGCCTCACAACATGGTGATTATGGTCAAGCATTGAGGTAGCTGGACAGATGAAAGAGAGAGGGCTGGGATGAGACTGCATAGAAACTGTTTTGCCTTTTATGATCTAGCCTCAGAGGACAAGCAGCCTTACTTCTGTCACATTCTAATGGTGAAGGAAGTTACAAAGATCCCAAAGGAGGAAATACAAACTCCACCTCTTATTGGAGGCATGTGGATGTCACACTGTAAAAAGAGCGTGGCATGATGTATATATACTGGTGCAGCCATCTTGGGACAATACAACTTGCCAACCTATCAATAATTTGAAATAATAAAATCACACTTTTGTTATTTAAAATCATAGAAAGTAGAAGGGTCTAGAGGATTTTATAGTCCAAACATTCAAGAAATTAACCCTTTGAATAAAAAACACAGTCCCAGAGAAGTAAATTATCTTAGTGAGGCCACTCAACTGGTTATTCTCACATCAAGAGTTGAACCCAGTTGGCTGAATCTCAATTCTATAGTAATTTACCTTATAAATATCCTGTAAAATGTGCCTGAGTTTGTTCATTGATTAGAAAAGGGGCTTAATGTATTTAAAACTATCCATCTACATAAAAATATAATTCTTATATATGAGAAATCTGAACTATTGAAACTAATATTGGAGAAGGATTTTTCCCAACTGGGGTTAAAAAAACGTAGGTGAGTCTGATAAACAGGTTGGCTTGTGATCTCCCTGACATCTATTTGTATGAACTGGATGTGTGGGGCAGTTTTCAGCAAGATAGAAGAGTGGAAAGGACAGTGTAATGTCTGTTCCTCAACCCTGTTCCATGCAGTTCCTTTTTGATCTGTAGGGAACCAGAGGGCTGAGGCAAAAGCTTTTCCAAAAGAAACTAGTGAGAACACAGAGTAAGCAGAAATGCTTTGGGTCCTGGGCACCCCAAGTGCAACCAGAATTTAAGGAGGGGCAGTCCCCATTTTAGGCACAGAACACTGTAGAGGGAACACATTGCTTCCACTGACTTACAGAAGTTGTGCAGGTTTAGGGGCAGTAATAGACAATTCTCTAGGCAGAGAAACAGCATTTTCAAAAAAGTCATTGAAGCAATTATAATATCCACATACTTTTCTCTAGTGAGTTGTGAACAGTGGGCAGAAGCAAGAGGCCAGAAGAGAAGAGAGTGGAGGACTGTTGCTGTGCATGTGTTACACAGCTCTCGAGGAATCTTTGCAAAACTATGATGAATTACTACTACCCAAGAGTGGGTAGGTGTTAAGAGGGGTGATGCTTAAATCCTGTAGTTATGTTGTGGAGAGTGACAATAAAGTTTGAATGTAAATGCTAATGTAGCCTCATTTGAAGCAACAGACAGATAATGCCTGTGACAATTTGGTTCACACTGATAAAGTATCTACAATTAACACTTAATTAGAAACGATTTCATTTGACTTCTTAGAATTTTGAAAGGTATTTGAAGGAATGGTTTGTATAACTTCAGTCTAAAAAAACAGAACTGTTACTGTCTAAAAAATACTGTTACTGTCTAAAAAATACCTTTTCTTCATTCTGAGTCAAGCAGAAATATTATAAAATTACTCCATGTATCACCATTTACAAAAACATTCACTGAAGCAACTATCGGATATCATTCTTACAGGGTTTTTGTTGTTGGAATTTAGAGATCCTCAGCCTTTTCAATCTGGATGTCTTGTTTGCTGTCTTATTCTTTGCTGTTTCCTGAATCCAAAATTCCCCTAACTTCCAAGTTTCCTCATGCCACCTAAAATCCAAGTGGCTTTGGGAGTTTACAAAACATCACACAAATGCAGCAGGAATAGTATGTGCAAGTGGAGAGGGGTTTGAGGAGGTGGTGGAGGGTAGATAATGTGTTCTCAGAAGTTTAGGCTTAACCCTTAGCTCTGCCATTGACCAACTATGCAAATTTGGACCTTAGTTTCATCATCTGCAAAATGAGGGTATTAGATAAACACACACACACACACACACACACACACACACACACACACACACACATTCCATTCCTAGTAGCTTTGTCGTCAAGATTCAATGAGCTAATACATAAAAAGATGTGAATGTTATTGTAAGAACTACCATTATTTAGGTCATAAGGGAGTTATGAGCCAAGATTTTAAAAAAATAGTACTAACTGGGTAGAGTCACCTCCACCCAACACAACCCTTAATCCCTGCTTACATGATACCCCTCTTCATGAACTGACTTGTTTCTAAAGGTCTTTCTCAAGATGTGAAGCACAGATGTTAATTAGATAGTTTTGAATGAGCAGAGAAGTTAAAAAAAAAAAAAACTTCTGGAAATGTAATAGTATCTTTTATTTATTAGTGAAATATTTTAGGCATAAAAGTGAATGTAAACCTGCTTTATTTCCTCTGAGCTTAGAAAATTTCACTTCTAAGTCCTTTATAACAAAAATTAGCAGAGGTGACTCCTGGCCGGTGAGTCAGAGGTCTCATATTTTTAGCTTCAGAAAGTCAGTGCACAGAGTTGGAATGTGAGAGCAGGGTTTCAAAGCTCAGCTCAACTTTTTTGGCCTTCAAACTGTCCATCGAAGCGCAGTAAGCCAGCTAGTGTTCTGACAGCTGGTGAACAGGGAATTAAAAAAAGAAGGAAAAGAAGGAAGGCAAAAAGTCTACTGTATGAGAAGGATAATCACTTGGAAGGCATTGCTTGGATCAGTACTACAGGAAGAGTTACAAAAATGGAGGGAGTGAAATAAATAACCGATCTTTGCCACCAAGGTTATGATTAAGAATTTCACTGAAAGGGGGAAGATGTTTAACATAATGCAGCTTTACCTAAATTTTAGTTATCTACAAGACACCCTGACAATGTTGCCGTTATCACCATACTTCCTATATTATTGTTTGCTTTATACATGTTTTTGAACAGTCGCTTTAAAAAGTCTTATGTGTTTTTAGGCAGGAAACCTAGTTCACTACAGTAAGTAGAAAACCAAAATAATTTGTCATAAATAGAAGGTACCTGTAAAAAATAAATACAATGAAAATAAAACAATGTTATTAAATTATAGCTAGATATTGTCTATAAAAGATTCTGACCTCAAAACCTGCTGCTATCTTTTTGTTAAAAATGAAGTTCGGCAAGTGCTAGATGGATATTTGAAATACTCCATACTGAAACCTCCTCTTTGAGGCTGTTAGACAAACAGAAAGGGGAATAAGTTTCTCACTGTGTAAGAATATTCAACAAATATTTATCGAGTCAGTGTTACTTACTGTCATTGTCTGCAAATACCTAGAAACAATCTTTATCTCTACTTGTCCTACATTTCGGGGATGGTGTACTGGATAAAAAGGTGGCCCACGTGTTGGACAGACATGAATTTAAAACCCAGCTTTGCCATTTAATGACACATTTATTTTAGCTCTATCATTCTGTTGCCTCATTTTTATTTAGAGAATATTTAACACATTCAATAAATCTCGTGATGATGAGAAGGTAATATGAAGATGATAATGTGAATATTGGTGTACAGGATGGGCTGATGAAGGGGCCGGACTATTACATACATTGCTCTTTTATTAAGGCTTTGTCTCTAGGTTGTCAAGCAAGTACATTTCAACTTAATTCAGGTTTTTAACAATCTGTCCATATTATTTGTCCTTCTAACATTGTAATTCTTCTCAAAATCTGACTATGGTTTCTCTATTTCTTTGCGACTTCTTCCTCCTATCGTTTACTGTAGTTTTTCCTTAGGTTCAATCTTTGAGTCTCTTTCTTCTCGGTTTTTATACTATTCCTCAGAAAGCTGTTCATTTTTAAGGCTTTAGCGATGTCTTATAAGGTGACTTCTAAAATTAGTACCTCCAAATCTGGCCTTCACCTGTTTACAGCTGAAATCGCTACTTGATAATTGGCATGTCATGTCACTTTAGATTCAGATTTAAATTTAAAATCAGCACAGTCATTTCATCCTCTTTTCCTTGTCAGTGATCCCACCATAATTCCAGTTTTTTATGAATGCAGGAGTTAAGTGAATGTGTTTTACAGTCAGAATATTCTGGAATCCTGTCTCTGCCATTTACCTATTTATCAAAAAATTACTCATCAACAAGATCCTATTCAATAGATATATTTTTTGGTCAAAAGTTCCCAATACTTCAGACTGGTAGAGAGTGGAAGAAACTATAAAAAAAATAACTAACATACTTTTGACTTTGAATTTCATTAATTAATTAATTTATAAGGAGGAGTTAACATTAGTTTAAAAAAGTGAAGAATAAAGCATATCTATTTTTTCTTTTGCACAGTTTTTTTGTGAAACATTGGTTCTAAAATTAATTCAAATTAGTTAATGAGTCTTATCAGTGTGCTGAAAGTGGCTAAGTACCAAAGAGCAGGGATAAATGACAGGGATTGACCTCTTGGAAAAGTCTGAAGTGGTGGCTCCATGTTAGGTCAGGTGTTAGTGGCAAGCTTTGATGAGAATAAATGATTTTTAAGGTGTTAATATCTAGACTATGGTAATTTTGAGGAAGGTGAGAAAATATAGGAAGTAATCTTGCAAATTTCATTAACTACAAAAATTATAGGAAAATTCCACAAAGATTTTTTTTGGTCATTTTCCACTTTTCTTTAAAAACAGATCATCCTGTGCACTGTATCAGATCATGTTGTAAATACAAAATAGATATAGTCTCTATCCTGAATAGCTTAAAGGAAGGTCCAATGACTCCAGGAATATGGCAAAGTTTAGTGCTTGAAATGAATTAAATGAACTAACTAAAATATATATAGTCTTATCTTGTGATGTGAAAGTGAAAGAAGCCAATTCCTCTTGTACATACTTATGAAAAGGCATGTTATAAAGTTGTTGGTGACTGATTTTTATTTAAATAAAAGTGAATATGGGAAATTGAAATATATCCAGAAGATACATTAAATTGTGATGATTCGTTTTATAAGTGGGTACAACTAGCATGCTTTTAAACTATACTTTTTGAGGTAATTTCAAGTGCAATAGGCATTGGTTCATCTAAGTCATTCACAGGTTATTTTAGTATTCCCTAGGATGCAAACAGCTTAAAATGAAAAAGGTTTAATTTGCCTCAGAGGAGCTAGATACTCCTTATAATCTCATTTTTATTGTAGCTTCTAGTCCTACTTATCCACATTCTTCTATCCTTTTCAGTCTGAGAATCTTCTCCTTTACTGAAATGATAGAAGCATAAGAGAGGGGAATGTATTCTCAGTCTCTCTCTCTCCTGTTAATTTATATCACTGACTCCAAATAGATTTAATTCCTCCTTTTTGTTTTCTCATACCTAACAAAGTTTTTTTTGCCATCCTTAGAATTTCCCCCAACTTCAGCCCATTACAGACTTTGTATCTTCCGTAAACCAATGACTTATCTAATTAAAAATGGAAATTCATTTTTTTATCTAGTCAGCTGTTACCATTTTCCTTGGCACTAACTTATCTATACAGAACATAATTTCAATGTAAAATTTTTCATGTGAAAGAAATTATAATCCATACTTTTTCATTAACTTTTTATTTTGAAAAATTTCAAACCTGGAGAAAAGTTAAAAAAAAATATAATGAGCATCTGGACCCTCCAATTGATTTACCCATTTTAAATATGTTGCCACATTTATTTCCTCTCCCTGTTTCATACATATACATATTTGTATACATTTGTTTTACATAGTTTACATATTTATGTGTATTTCTCTGAATCATTTGCAACTAAGTTGTAGACCCAACTCTTTATCCATAAATGGTTTGATATAAAATTCCCAAGGTTAAGAACAATACCATTATAACATTTAAGGAAACCATAATCCCACTATACTGTCCAATATATTCAGTCCTTATTCACATTTGTGCAGTTGGTCACAAATAATTGTCTTTTTTTACTTAATTTTTAGATCCAGGATTGCATTTTTTTGTCATGTCTCTTGCATCTCTTTAATCTGGAATAATTTTTTTTTCTTTTTGTAATTACATTGGCTCATTTTAACAGTCTAGGCCAGTAGAATATGCCACATTTTGGATTTATCTGCCTGTGTCTTCCTGTTTAACCTGTTCCGATGTCTCCTATATGCCCTTTAAATTTGTGCTTACATCTAGACCAAGGCTTCTCAATCTTGGCACTATTGACATTTTGGGCCAGAAAATTATGTGTTGGAGTGCTGGGCTGTCCTTTGCATTGCAGGATGTTTAGAAGCATTCCTGTTGCATCCCATCAGATACGGTAACACTCTCTACCCCGGGTTGTGATAACCAAAAATGTCTCCAGATTGCTAAAGTGTCCAGGGAGGTGAGGATCCAACCCCCGCAGAGGAACTGCTATCTAGATTAAGAAGCTTGATTAAATTCAGGTTAAACAATTTTGGCAAGAATATTTATTCCTAAATGATTTGCATGTCTAATTAATTGCATTACATTAGAAAGCATATAACATGGGATTGTCCCATTGCCAATGATTTTAGCTTTGATCATTTGTTTAAGGCAGTGATTTTTTTTTTTTAAATTTCAAAATATGACGGGGGTACAAACGTTTTGGTTACACGAATTACTCAGTGATTTATTTTTTAAAGGTAAAGGTACATTTTCCTTTTTATAATAAGCAAGTTATGGCTCCATACTTTGAGACTATGTGAAGATCCTGTAATCCTACAATCTTTCGCCCTGTGGCTTTTAATATCCTCTGATAAACTTTGCCTGAATCAATTGTGATTCACTAGGGATTCCGTTTGTTTCCAAGCACATTGTTTAGATAATTCTAGATCAGAAATAACTCCATCTTATTCCCTACAATTTGCTCCACAAAACACTGAATTGCCTTATCTTAAGAATGGGGTAAAGATTGGGATTCCTGCTGGAGAAATTGGGGACGACAATATGAGCATCAAAAAGAATAATGATAATAACCGATGTAACACATTGAATATTTTATAAATGCATGAGTTTGGAGTGCTACTAAAAATAAAATTTAAAAAAAGGAAAGGCGAATGAAACCTTTTCTTTCAGAGGAATACCGGATAATAAATGTAGCACTTTAAAGTTATCACAAGCCTCATTCAATGGTAAATTCTTACTGTATTACACTGCACATGAGAACAAATGTGTAACAGCTTCACATTTAACAAGGCAGAAATCCTGATGACTGGGACAACATATCATTCTCATAGTTAACAAGTTACGCTAATTGCAAAAATGTAAATAATCGGTAAAAGAAGATTCTATTTAACAACTAATAAAATTACTGGCAATTTATTTTTGAGTCATCTATTTACCTTTAAAATGGTAAATCTTTTCCTGGCACCTGGATATGATGACCGATGTCTATAAATTGAAATATACTTGTAGCATATGTACAATCTAAACATTATATAATACTGCAAATTGTAGGGAATAGGATGGAGTTACTTCTGATCTAAAATTACCTAAACGATGTGCTTGGAAACAAATTTTAGTAACAGCCGATCTAAGGAAACCGTCGCAGTTTTAAAACTGTGACTTTTGGGAAGGCCAAACAGAATCCCTAGCTAAAATGAGAAAAATTTATATTAAGGAATTTTAGCTCCACCCATGGCGATATCCTCTTCCTTCTGTAACTGCCAATTTCCTCCCCAGACCCAAGAGTGTGTCTGCCCAGTTCCGCAGTTTCTGCTCCAAGTCTGTGTTTGTGATAATGGACTCAGAGGAAGCAGCCGCGGTATCCAGCAGCGATGGGGACTTCAATTCCTAACAGTCTCTTCCCCAGAGTTGGCAGCCGCGGACAGCGCAACTCATAAGCGTCTTTTTCCCCGCGGCCGTGAAAAACGGAGAGGGTGGAGCAAACTTTTGAGGAGAGTCTCTCGGCCCGCGTACCCTTCCGCCTGTTCTTCCCTGATTGGCCCGCGTGAGTCTCGGCCGCCCAATCCCGCTGGAGTGCCCTCCGCGACGCTAGGCGCCGCCACTGCGCATGCTCACTTGGGGACCCGCCCCTGATCTTCAGCTCCCTTGAGGTTTGGCGAAGGGCATTGGCACGGCGGTGGTGGGAGCTGGCCCATCAGTGCCAGTGCTGAGGTCATAGGGCTGCGCTGGGACGTCGACGGACACAGTGGGAGGCTGACAGGAAAAACGGGCAGTGACACAACTGCCCAATTTACCCATATTCCCTAAGTGCAGGTTTTCTTGGGTTGACCATGCACTTTGTGATTTCCGACCTGGGCAACACAATCTGACGTGGGGACTCGAAAACGCCTCCATTCTTTTCTTTGCATGCGGGCTGAATGAAAGGCGAGGGGAATGGAGTGAGTCTTCATAAGAAAGTAAACTCTTCTCTTATAAAGAAGGGGCTGGGGACATCTTTGAGTTTCACTGCAGGAAATGTGGCCCTTTTAGCTTCCTACTGGAAGCGCTCCGTCGGAGCCAAGTCTTCTGAACTCTAGCGTCATCCTGCCGTCTCTGAGGTGGCCGCCTGTAGGCGCTGGAGTCGCGGACGATAATTTCTGCTCTGCAAAGAACCTCCTCACTAGTTTCCAAGGTGTGCAACTCAGAAAAGTGACCCAAAAAACAAAAGGCTTTGGTGGAGAGGAAGAGTCTCCATAGTCCCTGCTAATAAATTGTCCTCCGATTTCAGCCCCCAGCCGGCGTCTGGCCCACCGCAGCCGCGGGCGCACCGCAGTCTCCCAGCCCCACTCCAGGCCGGCCCCTACGGCCGCTCAGAAAACGCGGCGAGCGGAACCCGCACGCGGAAGCGCCGGCCGCACTGAGCATGCCCAGTTGCGGAGCCGACCAGAGGAGTTTTTTTCTTTTCTTTTCTTTTCTTTTTTTTTTTTTTTTTTTTTGGGTCTCAAGTAGGAGGCCTACCCCCGACCCCCACCCCAGCCCCCACCACCCCCGGCCTAAGCAGCTAGCTACCATGGCCGAGTTCCTCTGCACGGCGTTGTCCCAGGCGGGTTGGTAAGTGGTGAGTCCCGCCGGCCGGGCCGCGGGCGCGGTCCGGGGCCCCAAGGAGGATTGGGGTTGGGGGCGGTGGGGTGCGTGTCGGGGTGGGCGGAGGCCGCTGTCCGCCCCCGGCCTCTCTCTGGGCCCTTCGGGCCGGCTCCGCCCCTGGCGCCACGCGGAGCCGAGCCAGTGTCCCAGCTTCCCTCCGGGCGGCGGCGCCGGCGGCCTGGGCCCCGGGCGGCGGGCCTGGGAAGAGGCCGGGGACCGCGGGCTGGGCGGGTGGCGGCCTGGGCCGAGCCGCGCCGCCCGGGAGGACCTGCAGCGCCGCCCGTGCCGCCGCTCTGGGGGTGTCGTTGCGGCGGGGCAAGGGGAGGCGAGGGCCGGAGAACCCAGTGCGGCGGAGAGGGACGAGCGCGGCCGAAGCCCGCGGGTCCCCAGTAAGTTGAGGGAGACAGAGCACAGCCCGCGCCGCTGCCCGAGCCTTCTCTTCTTTCTCCTTATTTCAAAGTACAGTACCGACCGGTTGAAGCTGTCCTCCGGGACACACACAGAGCTTATGAAGCTGAGAATGACCGCATTGTCAACTCGCGGGGGTAAACTCTCGTGCTCCGTAGAACTTTTCTGGAAAGGATGGCGTTGTTCTGATTTTAAAAGACCTTTCGTATCAAGATTTTAGGATCCGAAAGCAGTAAACATGCGAAATTAATCAGTTTCTGGAACTGCGGCCATTACGGTTGTAAACATTCAGTTTAATTCAGTAACGCTTTCCCCAGGCTTTATAGGCACTGTCTCGGATGAGGGGTGGAAATGAGGATGAAAAAGATTTGCCCTGGCTCTCTGAAATTACTACCTTAATAAGAAGATAGAGGGAGGCATTAAAAGACCAAACACAAAACTACGGGAAATAGTGGTAAACTGTACAAAGGAGCAAAACTGTGGAATTGGAGGGAGAGTTAATTTCCTAGGGAAGAGGGCTTTGAAAGATGGAGAGGAAAAGTCTTTCTAGCACAGAACTGCTGGGGATGGGACAGACTTAGGAAAGTGCTTATGGTTTTACAGAACTGACAGTAGATCCATATGGTTCGTGGAAGTAGGAGGGTGTTGAATTAGGACTACTACTAGTGCCTAAACGATGTGGAATTGGTTTTGTGAATAAAGTTTTTGGTCAGTAGAGTGAAACAGTCACACCTGTGTTTTGAATACCCCCCCGCTCCGGGTTTTAAAAGCACTGGTATTATATTATCCACAGAGGAGGAGACTGAGGCAAAGAGCTGTTAAGTAACAAGTAGAACGTGGTGGAGTTGAATGTTGAGCAGAGAGGGCCTGGTTCCAGGCCTGGTGTTTTAACCCGTGTGCATAATTGTTCCTACAGTTTTTTTTCTCAGAACACCGTTGGCATAACAAATTGTAGACTGAAAATCTCACCTTACTCAGTTTTATTTTTGTTCAAAGAATCTCTTCAGTTTCTTTACCTCGCAAGGCTGTCTTGAATAATCTTGGATCACTCTTTTATTTGCGTTTTCTCTCATTCCTCATTTGATTGAACCTTAGTTCTTCAAACGAGTAATATGATGTCATTTGCAAACTCAGTCCTTTAGTGCTTTCCAACATAATCTCTCCTCTAGAAAGGTTAGTCTCATTATTTGGGTCCCAAACACATGCTAAATTTGTCGTCTTTGAACTCTTAAGCTCCTTAAGGGCAGGGAACTGGTTCTTAGTTTTGTGCGTATCCCTTAGTGCCAAGGAGCGCACTACATTGTAGCTTCTCAGTAAAGTCTAGTGTAGATGACCTTGGAATGCCCCTGCCAGTCAATTCTCCAGGCAGGGCCTCTACAGAAGCTTAGATAGAGTTTCTTCCTGCCTTGTTTTATTGTTACAAGTCCCCAGCAATGTTATATTGTAGCATTTGCCACTTTGTGTTACAAATTACCTGTTTATATGTTTCTTCCAGCAGTCTGTGCTGCTTCTGTATGGCAGTGACTCATAGTAATCTGTGGAGTAAGACTATCTTTCTAGGAATTTGTGAGTTTCATGTAATTCCTGATAGAGCCTCAATAGACTAGGCACAAGGATCTCCTAGGCTTTCAGGTGGCTTGTACTAGGTCTTAAAGAGGGACTTGCCATCTTAAAATACAGAATCACAAAGACTTAAGCAGAGAAGAGCACGAGAAGGAAAATTTCTGACCTGAGAGCTTTGACCAACTCATTCCAGTTTTGACGTCCTGAGTTTCCTCTTCCACATGGGGTTCTCTGTTGTTGTCACTGGCAAGAGAATGTGGGTAGGTTATACGCAAATACTAGGACAGTTTATATCAGGGACTTGTTCATCAGTGGATTTTGGTATTTATGGGGGTCCTGGGACCAATCCCCTTGGATCCTGAGGGATGACTCTATCTGAAAAAGTAAATGTCTTTGCTTTACTCAACAGTTTTGAGTTGAAGACTCTATAAGGTAGTGTTAGAAATAGTGTTTCCACTTTATTCTGAAAGAACATAAATTAAGAATTATAGGTTTCTAATAGCCAAAGTTTAACCATACAGGGTGCTCCAGGTTTTTCTTTTTTCTTTCTTTCTTTTCTTTTT